>CAUYON010056419.1:0-82506 GCA_963573935.1 Arctocebus calabarensis
AAAAGTAGCCAGGCGTTGTGGCAGGCGCCTGTGATCCCAGCTACTGGGGAGGCTGAGGCAAGAGAATTGCCTAAGCCCAGGAGTTGGAGGTTGCTGTGAGCTGGGTGATGCCATGGCACTCTACCCAGGGCCATAAAGTGAAACTCTGTCTCTACAAAAAAAAAAAAAAAAAGAACAATGAGTACATCATTAGAGTTCTACTTATTGAAATGAGGGCAATTAGTATTAATCTGAGTATCTAATCCATAATCCATATCGAAATTTTGTCAGTTGTGCAGTTATAGTTATTTTTTACCTTGTCCAAGACCCAATCCAGATTTGTGTGTTACACTTAATTGCCTTGTTGCTTAAGCTTCCTTTATTCCAGAACAGTTCTGTCTTTCCTTGACTTTCTTGACCTTTACACTTTTGAAGATTACAGGTCAGTTTTGTAGAGGTCGTTCAGTCTGAGTGTGTCTGCTGTTTCCACATATTAGCTTAAGGCTGTGCTCTCCTGGTGGTGATGCCATAGAGGGAGGCTGTGTCCTCAGGAGGTACGTGCTCTTTGTTCCATTGCTGGCCCCATTGCTGGTTCCATTGTGGTGTCTTCCAAGTTCCTTGGACAGGAAGTTACTCTTGCCCCCTCTGGGGCAGTCTGTGGGGGGACTATATAAACATCCTCACCAGAACTCTTGCTGCAGCCTTCTCATTGGCCTACCTGTCCACTGCTTCCCTCTTCTAATCTGCTCATCTTACCACCTTGGAAAACTTTTATCTAACCACACTGCTCCCCTGTTCTGCAGCCTTCAATGGCTCTCCATCATCAGAGAAATGAAGCTCAGACCCTACTCATCCTGATCTGCCCTGAAACCTCTCCAGCTTTGCATTCCCTCATCCCTACCTGTCCAGAAACCACTCTGCTCCTTCTGGCAACCTTGCCTTTGAACCTGCCGTTCCTGCTGCCTCAATGTGCCCCCTGCCCTGGAGAATTCCTGTCCCTCCTCTGATACCTAGATAAAATGTTGCCTTCTAAAACTAAATTCATGTCTGCATCACAGCTCCTGTCTCACCCAGCGCAGTGCTTGGAGCTCCCTCACTAGACCCCAGGTCCCTAAAGGCAGAAGGCACACCCTGTCCTCGACTCCTGTGCCCAGAGCTAGGTACCCCATAAGCCCTCCAGAAATGCCCACAGAGCGAATGAATGAACTAGAATACTCTTGGTGTTGCTGGAGAGCTGCCAGAAGTAAGAATGGGAAGGAATAGCCTGGAGAAAGGCATTCATTTAATAAATACTTATTGTGTTAAGAGTCAAGGTTATGAAGGACAACCCTGCTGATGTGCTGTCTGCCCTCAGAGTCTAACCAGATGATGACCCATGTGGTTATGACATAATCGTAGAGAGGTCTCAGTGAACACACTCTAGTACACAGGACCTTGTGTTTGAACAGCACTTCGCAATTTGTTAAGTGCTTTCACAGACATTTTTATTTAAAAATTTTTTTAATTGTAAGAAACACATAACGAAGTTTACCAAGTTAAATTAACCATTTCTAGGTGTACAGCTCAGCAGCATTCAGTTCACTTACATTATTACACAACTGTCACCAGACATTTTTATTTTTTAATTTCATGTTATCTTAGAGATGGCTATTTTATTGTAAATGCCAAATATATATGGTTGTATGAAAGAAGCTTTGGACTATGCATATAAGTATTTATGGAAGTAAATAAATACTTGCGAATCTTAATTTACTAAGGAAGAAAAAAAAGGAACCACAGGTGAGTTTCGTTTCTAATCATTATCAGACATCATGTCACTATGCATTGTTTTTGTTTTTTCTTTCAGAGACAGGGTTTCTCTCTGTTACCCAGGCTACAGTGCAATAGCATCATCATAGCTCACTGCAGCCTTGAACTCCTGGGCTCAAGCTATCCTCCTGCTTCAGCTTCCCAAGTAGCTAGGACTACAAGTATCCACCACAACACCCAGCTAATTTTTATTTTATTTTGCTTTACTTATTTATTTATTTTGAGACAGGGTATAGCTCTGTTACCCAGGCCAGAGTGCAGTGGCATCATCATAGCTCACTGCAACTTCAAAGTTCTGGGCTCAAGTGATCCTCCTGCCTCATCTCCCAAGTATATGGGACTACGGATGCCTGCCACACCTGGCTAATTTTTCTACCTTTTTGTAGAGACATGGTCTCACTTCTCAAACTTCTGACCTCATGAAGTCCTCCCCCCTTGGCCTCCCAAAATGCTGGGATTAACAGACATGAGCCACCACGCCCAGCCTAATTTTTACTTTTTGTAAAAGTCCGGGTCTCATTCTGTTGCCTAGGCTGTTCTCAAACTCCTGGCCTCAAACAATTCTCCCACCTCAGCCTCCTAAAACTTTGGGGTTATAGGGGTGAGCCACTGTGCCTAGTGCATTATGTACTTGTAATAAAATTGTGAGAAAAAAATTGCCAGTTTCTACTTTACTCAATTTTACCTATGGGAAGACCTAGTCCCAATCCTTTGCAGAAAAGACAAAGAGATTGAGATCTTACTGTACACCTAACACTCAGCCCTGCATTTTGTATTTTATAAAACAAGAGGTTCAGTATTAGTAGGATAACGAGCCACATGCCATTTGAATAGTCAATTTGAATGTGATTCTTTAAAAAAAGAGAACTACAAATAATCTTGCAAATAAATACATATTTGCAAACCATGTAAATGTTATGAAGAACAAGTCAAGGGTACTGTGAGGCCATTTATTGGGCCTAACTGGGGTTCAACAGACATTGTCCTGAGGAAGAGACATTTGATTGCCCATCTGCAGAGGGGAGGCATTTGGGTGGTAACAGTCATGGGGTGTGGAGGGTGGAGGGAAGAGAGTTCCAGGCATAGGGAATGTGAACACAGCAGCCCTGAGGTGGGCAAGACCATACTTTTGAGGAGCTAAGATGCCATGTAATAGGCAGACATCATTGCAGGTGGAAGTCAGCACAGGGCAGGCTACCTCTCAAGCCAGGTGAAGGTTTTCACCTCCCTCCTAAGAGCAACAATGGACTTCAAAGCATTTTGGTTGTCAAGGGATCAGATCAGAGTGGTTACCCTCAGGCGCACTGCTTCCTGGGGCCGTGCAATAGCCAGCTGGGCAATGAAAAACTGATTTTCTTTTTTTTTTTTTTTTGAGTTAGAGCCTCAAGCTGTCACCCTGGATAGAGTGTCGTGGCATTACAGCTCACAGCAACCTCCAATTCCTGGGCTCAAGTGAGTCTCCTGCCTCTGCCTCCCAAGTAGCTGGGACTACAGGCACCCGCCACAACACCCGGCCCTTTTTTGGTTGCAGCCGTCATTGTTGTTTTTGGCAGGCCTGGGCTGGATTCGAACCTGCCAGCTCAGGTGTACGTGGCTGGCGCCTTAGCCCACTGAGCCACAGGCGCGGAGCCTGATTTTCTTTTTTAATTAAAAATTTACTCTTTTTGTTTCTCTTCTCCAACCTTCTCTTTTTAAAGACTTTTTGTTGAGAAATAATCTCAAATTTTCAAATAAATTTCAAGAATAAGAATAAGACAAAGAATGCCCATCTACCCTTTAAAATATTTTAAAATAATATTTAAAAGTCTTTAAATTATAAAGCATATTCTCTTAGTAAAAACTCAGAAATTAAAATTGTGCAAAATGGCTGTGTCTCCCTTTCCAGTTTTCTTGGAGTTGCCATTTTTGTGAGTTTAGAGTACATCCTTCCATATCTCTTTCTAAGCTCTATGCCTGGGAGATGAGCCTTCTCAAGACAGGGAGCCCTGTGGGCTGGGAGCTCTGGGCTGCAGATGGCATCTGAAGACTTATTTCCACATAAAGTTGGTCACTGAGATTGTTAAAGGACAGGAAGTAAAATGGGATAATACAGTACTAAGATGATGGTCTAGGCAGGGCAGATAAGGAGAGACTGGGCAGTGTGGGCACAGAGGTACGAGGGGAACTGAGGTAGCCTTGTCATGGACTCTAGGAGGTCCAAGAGCCTCTACACTGATGTGTCCCTTTGATGTAAGAGTTGATAGGCCACAGTGGCAGACTATTAAGACAAGGGCAAAAGGACAGTCTCCATCCTGAGTAGAGGTGAATGGTGCACTCAGTTACTGCAACCCTAACCTCTAATCTGGGCCTGAAGGGGAGGCCAGAAAAGCTGGAAGTGGCCACCTGCCTTTACTCTGCACAATATCCTCCCTGCAGAGAGGGAGGGCATGTGGCAGTTCCACTGGCCTGGGTTAATCCTGGTGGCCATTGATGCCTGTGCTGTTTCTCTAGCTCTTTGGTTAGCTTGATGGAAACATTCAATGAGAAGGCTGAGCAGCTGGTGGAGATTCTAGAAGCCAAGGCGGATGGGCAAACCCCGGTGTCCATGCAGGACATGCTGACTTGCACCACCATAGACATCCTGGCTAAGGTGATGGGAAATGAGTGGGAGCAGGGTCTGGGAGGGCCACGTGGGGTAGAGGGTTCTCTCTTTTTCCTCTTTCCTTCCCTTTCCCTTTCTTTCCCTCTTCCCTTCCCTTCCCTCCTTCTTTCCCTCCTCCTTCGCCAGCTTATCAGCAACCCCTTCCCTGTGCTTCATTTCTTTTTCATATTTTTTTCTCCTTGGATATTCAAAGGAACTTGGCATGAGATCGAAGCTACTAACTCATTCTTTAGAAATGGATACTGAGAGGTGTAGGGCCTGGCATAGCTGTTCCATGGCAGAAGCAGGGTTTGATCTCAGGTCTGCCTGGGTCTCAGCCCTGAAATCTGCTTTTCCTCTCTTTGTACTCTCCCTGGACCATGGCTTGGTTCTTTCCCCAGCAGCCTCAGCAGTGGGCCAGATAACCCCAAATCCCATGTAAAGGCAGGTCAGGCAGCCCCATATGAAGGTAGGGACAGTGAGTGGAATCATCATTATCATTGTTATTATTGCAACAATTCACTGTGAAGCTGAGTATTCATTCTGAATACCTAAAAAAAGTTGCATTTCAGGGAAATACATCTTGTCAAGGAAGGAAGCCAAAGTTTATTGAGTAAGTACTATGAGCTACCTTAATACTCACAGCATCCCATGGCATTTGAATTATCATGGATTGTTGTGAGGAGCTGATGATGTGATGCATGTACACCCTTAGCCCAGGTATGGGGTCTCCAGCTCAATGTGCAGACTCTACCCTGGACTGCTGCCCTCCTACAGCAGTGATGACATTGCCCTTCTCTCTCCCCCAGGCAGCTTTTGGAATGGAGACTAGCATGCTGTTGGGTGCCCAGAAGCCTCTGTCCCAGGCAGTGAAGCTGATGTTGGAGGGTATCTCTGCATCCCGCAACACTTTGGCAAAGGTACTGCCCTAGCACCCCCTCTGGCAACCAGCCCCACAGCTCTGTTGTCATCATTTACTGAAGTACCTTCTTCAAAGATATTTGAGTTTTGGGTATGTCTGAAAAATGATTTCTGAATTAGGATTTGCATGCATTGCCTAAAAGAAAAGCTCAAAATCAAAGTGCTTGAAGAAAATTAGGAATTAATCTTTCTCTCATGTAAAATGATCTCCAAAGCAGGTGATCTAGGATGGCTATGATGGCTCCCACAATGTCAGATTATTCCTGGATCCTTCTGTCTTTCCACTGTCCTCAGCACATCATTTCATTGTCATAGGAGGGCTCCTGCAAGAGGTACACTCTGCCTGCTGCCACTGATGCCCATGTGCACTTTCTGGGAGCCTGGGGATTAATTCACCATACCCACTACCATGGGTACCTACATATACTACTACAGAGCCTGAGGAGATGCCTCACCCACTGGTGCCATTGCCTGTGTGTACCATCTGGGGGCCTAAGGACCCACCTACCTTGCTTTTCACTGCTGGTATCTATACATACTTTCAAAGGACCTGAAGATTAGCCCACCTCTACCTACACCATTCTTTTTTTTTTTTGCAGTTTTTAGCTGGGGCTGGGTTTGAACCTGCCACCTCTGGTATATGGGGCCCTACTCCTTTGAGCCACAGGCTCTGCCCCCCATGACCACTCTTGCCCTCATATACTATTGAGGGCCCTGAGGGAAGCCATGCTATGCTTGCCAACAGTGTTCACATGTGTCTTCTGGGGGCCTGGGGATTAGCTTGCCTTGCTGTCACTGCTGGTACTCATGCACACCACTGGGGGGCTAGAGATTGATCTGTTATGCCCATAGCTGCTGGTGCATGTGTGCACCATCCAAGGGCTTAAGAAAAAGCCCATTCATCCCACTGCCACCATCTCCTGTGCCCAAGGATGACATCTAGAGGTCTGGGGAATGACCCACTCTGCCCACTGAAGCTGACATCTGTGTACAATATTGGGGGGGCCTGACAATAGGCTTTCCTTGCCCATTGATGCCAGTGTCTGTACATGCCTACTCTGACCACTGGTGCCTGAGGACTGGCCCACCTGATGTCCCCATCCCTAGTAAATTCTGTTTTCACTAACAGCTGCATTTTAGGCCACTGAGGAACTCACAGAGAACACTGATGCTGATTACAGCTAAATAAATCATATGGCAACTACACTTTTGTGCCTACCCAGAATCAAAGCCAAAGCATTTTACTCAGTATTATAGATTCATCTATAGAAAAATGTCTTTCCCTATGAAAGTCAATCTATAAAATTTGAAGAAGTGACTATTACACTAGATTGGCAGATATTAACATAAGGATACAAGAAACATTATGAGACAAGAAAATACGATACCTCCAAAAGAATACAATAATTTTCTGGTGACAGATCCCAAAGAAAAGGAAATTTATGAAATTCCTAAAAAATTGAAATAATGATATTAAAGAATATCAGGGAAATAAGAAAGAACATGATGAACAATAAGTCAAGAAAACAATTCATGGTCTGAATGAGAAATTCAACAAAGATATGGATATCATAAAAATAACTAAAAAGAAATCCTGAAACTAAAGAATTCAGTGAATGAAAAAAAAATGCAGTTGAGAATTTCAACAATAGACTAGATCAAGCAGAAGAAAGAACTTCTGAACTTGAAGGCAGGTCTTTTGAAACAACCCAACCAGATGGAGATAGAGATAGAGACAGATAGAGATAGAAATAGAGATAGAGATACAGAGAGAATCAAGAAAACCTATGTAACATGTGGGATACCATAAAATGACCCAATATTCAAATTCTTGGAGTTTCACAAGAAAAAGAGATAGGCAAAGGCATAGAAAACATGTTTAATGAAATAATAGCTGGAAAATTTCTCAACTCTTGCAAGAGATATAGACATTCAGATACAGGCAGCTCAAATATCCCCAAAGAGTTTTAGCCCAGGAAAGTTTTCTCCAAGGCACATTATAGTCAAACTGTCAAATGTATAAAGACAAAGAGAAAATTCTAAAAACAGGGGTAAGGGAAGCATCAAGTCACATGTAAGGGAATCTTCATCAAAATTATAGTGGATTTCTCATCAGAAATCTTATAGGACAAGAGAGAACGCTATGATATATTCAAAGTGCTGAAAGTAAAAAAAAAACAAAATTGTCAAACAAGCTATACCCAGCATAGCTATTCTTAAAGCAAAAAATGGAGGGAATTTATCATCACTAGACTGGTTGTACAAGGAATTCTTAAGGAAGTTCTACATCTGGAAGTGAAAGAACACTGATTGAGTAGATACACAAATGACAAAAAGCAAAGACTCAAACTTTGCCATTATACAAAGCTACCAAACTGCAATGATAAACAATAAGGGGGGGTAAAAGGAAAAAAGATACACAAAACAACAAGAAACACTAAACAAAATGACTGGAATAAGTTCTTACCTGTCAATAATAACCTTGAATGTAAACAGAATATATTTCCCTACTTAAAAGATATAGACTGGCTGAATGGATTTAAAATAATGCTCCAACAGTATACTGCCTATAAGAAAATCACTTCACCTGTTAGGATACATATAGATTAAAAGTGAAGGGATGGAAAAAGTTATTCCATACAAACAGAAAGTGTAAGAAAGCAGGAGAAGCTATTACTACATCAGATAAAACTGACTTTTAGTCAAAAACTATAAAAAGAAACACAGATGGCCATTATGTAAAAATAAAGGGATTGATTCAGCAAGAAGAAACAATTCTAAATATATATGCATTCAATCCTGGAGCACTCAGATATATAGAGCAAACATTATTAGATCTAAAGAAGAGGTAGACTTCAGTACAATAATAGTTGGGGACTTCAACAGCCCACCTTCAGCATTAGATAGAGCATCTAGATAGAAAAATCAACAAAGAAATATAGAATTTAAACTGAAATTTAGACCAAATGGATCTGACATTCACAGAAAATTTCATCCAAGAGCCACAGAATATACATTTTTTTATCAGCACATAGAACTTTCTCCAGGATAGATCAGGTGTTAAACCACAAAACAAATCTTAACAAATTTTTAAAAACTTAAGTCAGATCAAGTGTTTTCTCAGACCACAATGGGATAAAATTAGAACTCAACTGCAAGAAAACTTTGGAAACTTTACAAATACATGGAAATTAAATAATATATTCCTGAACAACCACTGTGTCAATGAAGAAATCAAGAACATAAAAAATTCTTGAAATAAATGAAAATGGAAATATGAAAGTTCTAGGTCTATTCTGCCTATGTGTAATAAGTCAATCACTGTGACATAGGTTTTGAAAAAGAGAAAAAAATTGTTAGCCAAACGCAGCAGCATGCACCTTAGTTTCAGCTACTTAGGAGGCTGAGGCAGGAGGATCACTTGAGCACAGATGTTTGAAGTTAAAGTGAGCTATGCTGATGCCACTGCATTCTAGTCTATGCAACAGACCAAGACCCTATCTCAAAACAAACCTCCCCCCACAAAGCCAAACCAACAAACCAGAGAAATGAAAATATTCAATCTTAAGACCAAAAAGTGAAGAGATGGGAGAACAGCTCTCAAATTTACCTCCCTCAAAATAAAGCTCAGAGATATTTGTGATTTATGATTTAAGGGAAGTAGGACAGTCTGAGATATGGAGAAAGGTGATTGACAATAGGGGAAATTTAAGTAACAGCATTCTATGCAAGTATAGTTGGGGTTCATGGTATTTCATAGGACATATGTACAGAGAATGATAGCCTTAATGTGATCTGACAGTGGAGCTTTTGGCCCTCTGACGTGAAAAGCCCATTGCTTGGGCACTTGTACAGTTGAAGGGTTGGTGGTTTCAACTGTGGGGTTGAACTGAACAGCAGCTGGCCCAAGTTTCTGAAAAACTACTAAAGTAACCATTACCATGGTGACTGATGAATGTTATTTATAATGTAACCAGTGAAGGTTCAGTATCATTGTTCAACAGTGTGGCTTTCTGCTAATTCAGTTTCACAGAAAAAGAAAAAAAACTGACAAAAGCAAGCAGGACAGGTGGACCTGATCAAATCAGCCCCTTTATTTTAATAGAAACATGACATACCAAACATATGGGATTCAAAGCAGTGCTAAGAGGAATGATTATAGCAAAAAATACCTTTATTAAGAAAGTAAATGATTTCAGGTAAACAACGTAACACCGCACCTCAAAGAACTAGAAAAGAAAGAGCAAAGCAAACCCCAAATTAATAGAAGAGAGTAGAACTAAATGAAATAAAGACCCAACAAAAATACAAAAGTACAATAGAGACCCAACAAAAGATTGATGAAATGAGGTGGTTTTTTTTTTAAATTTCAGGTTAATGTGAGGGTACAAACAACCTGGTCACAATATTTGAATTTGTTAGGTGGAGTCCCTTTTGTAGTTGTGTCCCACACCCCAAAATTGTGCTGTACACCCCTACATTGTGCCCATTAAATGGGAGTACCCCCAACCTCCCTTCTTCCCTGTCCCCTGTGTTCCCCCCCAACTTGAATTGAAATGAGTTTTTCTCCTCTGCAGATGTGAATTAGATCATCTACTGGCTTCATATTAGTATTGAAGACATTGGATATTTATTTTTCCATTCTTGTGACACTTTACCTAGAAGAATGTGTTTCATCTCCATCCAGGTTAAAACAAAAGATATAAAGTCACTGTCTTTTTTATGGCTATTCAGTCATATACCACATACCACATACATATACCAGTTTGTTAATCCATTCCTGAGTTAATGGGCATTTAGGCTGTTTCTACATCTTGGCAATTGTAAATTGAGCTGAGATAAACCATCTAGTGAAAAATGTCTTTATGATAAAATTATTTTTTTTTCTTATGGGTAGATGCCTAGTAGTGGGATTGTGGGGTCAAATGGGAGGTCTAGTTGGAGTTCTTTGAGGATTCTCCATACCTCTTTCCAAAGAGGCTGTATTAGTTTACAGTCCCACCAAAAGTGTAAAAGTGATCCCCCTATCTCCACATCTGTGCCAATATCTGCAGCTGTGGGACTTTGTGATGTGGGCTAATGTTAATGGAGTTAGGTGATATCTCAGGGAAGTTTTGATTTGCATTTCTCTGATGATTAGGGATGATGAGCATTTTTTATATTTGTCAGCCATTCGTCTGTCTTCCTCAGAGAAGGTTCTGTTCATGTCTCTTGCCCACTGATAGATAGGATTGTTTGCTATTCTTTTGTTGATTAATTTGAGTTCTCTATAGATGCTAGTTATCCAATTTTTGTCCAATTCATAATATGCAAATATCTTTTCCCATTCTGAAGATTGTTTGCTTTGGTGGTTGTTTCCTTAGCCATATAGAAGCTTTTCAGTTTAAATAAGTTCCATTTGTTTATTTTTATTGTTATTGCAGTTACCACTGAAGTTTTCTTCATAACATCTTTCCCCATGCCAACATCCTCCAGAGTTTTCCCCATACTTTCTTCTAGGATTTTAATCATTTCATGTTTTAGATTTAAATCTTTTATCCACCTTCAATCAATTCTTTCAAGTGGCCAGTAGCATGGTATGATCTTAAATTTGCTAATGTCTTCTACTATTTGTTTTCTTAGGGTTTCTTAATTTTCTTTGTAGAGATCCTACATCTTTTCCTAGGCATTTCATTTTCTTCGAAGCTGCTATCAAGGGAATTGTGTCTCAGATGAGCTCTCAACTTGGTTATTGTTGGCATTTACAAAGGCTACTGATTTGTGGACATTTATTTTATACCCTGAGACATTACTGTATTTCTTGATCACTTCCAGGAGTTTTATGGTTGAATCTCTGGAATTCTCTAAGTATAAGATCATATCATCAGCAAACAGGGAGAGTTTGACCTCCTCTGCTGCCACTTGAATGCCCTTAATATCCTACTCTTGTCTGCTTTCATTGGCTAGAACTTTTCAGCACTGTGTGGAATAGCAGTGGTAATAGAGGACATCCTTGTCTGGTTTCAGTTCTAAGTGGACAAGCTTTCAGTTTTACTCCATTAACTATGATATTAACTATGGGGTTTTTGTAAAAAGTTTTTTTTTAAAGATAAAATTGATAAACTTCTAGACTAACTAAGAAAAAGAGAATGCCCAAATTTTAAAGATCAGAAATGGAAAAAGAGACATTATAACTGATACTACTGAAATACAAAAGACCTTTAGATCTATTATGAACAACTATATGCTAACAAATCAGAAAAATTAGAGGAAATGGATAAATTTCTGGACATGTGTGACCTACCAAGATAGAACCAGAAAGAAATAGAAACCCTTCACAGGCCAATAATGAGTAATGAGATCTAATAATAAAATGTGTCCCAACAAAGAAAATCCCAGGGCTGGAAGGCTTTACTGATGAATTCTATCTAACTTATAAAGAAGAACACAAATTCTTCTCAACTATTCTAAAAAATTGAAGAGGAGGTAGTTCTTTCTAACCCATTCTATAAGGCGAGTGTTACCCTGATACTAAAATAAGACAAGCACACAACAACAACAAAAAGAAAACTATATTTCAATATTCCTTGTGAAAATAGATGTAAAATTCTTCAACAAAAGACTAACAAGCTTAATACAACAACACATCAAAAAGAGAATTCTCCATGATTAAGTGGGATTTATCTCAGGGATGCAAGGATGGGAGGTGTCTATGGCTCAGTGGGTAGAGTGCCGGCCCCATATATTGAGGGTGGAAGGTTTGAACCCAGCCCCTGCCAAACTGCAACAAAAAATAGCTGGGTATTGTGGTGGGCACCTGTAGTCCCACCTATTCAGGCGACTGAGGCAAGAGAATCACCTAAGCCCAGGAGTTGGAGGTTGCTATGAGCTGTGATACCACAGCACTCTACCAAGAGTGATAAAGAGACTCTGTCTCTAAAAAAAAAAAAAAAAAAATGCACAAGTCAATAAATGTGATATATCATTTCACCAGAATAAAGGACAAAAGCACCTCAAAATCATCTCAATAGATGCAGAAAAGGCATTTGATAAAATTTAACATTGCTTCATGACTCTCAACAAATTAGGCATAGAAAGCATGTACCTAAACATAATAAAGGCCATCTATGACAAGCCCACACCTAACCTCATACTGAATGAGGAAGAGCTGAAAGCTTTTCCTCTAAGAACTGGAACAAGATAAGGAAGCCTACTTTCATCAGTTACTTCAACATAGTACTGGAAGTCCTAGCCAGAGTAATCAGGCAAGAAAAGGAATAAAAGGCACAAATTGGAAGAGAGGAAGTCAAATTGTCCCTCTTTGCAGATAGCATGACCTTATGCACAGAAAACCTAAAAACTCTTAGAACTGATCAATTCACTAAAGTTGCCAGGTATAAAATCAACATGCAAAACTCAGCAGCATTTCTATACAATAGTAACTAAGTAGTTGAAAACAAAATCAAGAAAGCAATCCTACTTACAAGTGCTCAAAAAAAAAACAACTTTGAAATAAATTTTATTAAAGAAGTGAAAGACCTCTACAAGGAAAAGTATGAAACAACAATGAAAGAGATCAAAGTGGATACAAACAAATGGAAAGACAGCCCATGCTCATGGACTGGAAGAATTAAAGACCTCCTATACCTCCCAAAATAATCTGCAGATTCAGTGCAATCCCTATCAAAATACCAATGTCATTCTTCACATAAATAGAAACAACAATCCAAAAATTTGTACAAAACCACGAAAGAGCCCAAATGGCCAAGCAATCCTGAACAAAAAGAATAAAGCTAGAGGCATCACTCTATGTGACTTCTAAAGATGCTACAAAGCTGTGTTAACCAAATAACATAGAACATATGTATGTTATAAAAACAAACATAGATCAGTGAAAGAGAATAAAGAATTAGAAATATATCTGTATATTGACAGCCAACTGATTTCCAATAAACATGCCAAGAACCTACTTTGGGGAAAGAACAGTCTCTTCAAAAAATGGTGCTGAAGGGCAGCGCCTGTGGCTCATTGAGTAGGGCTCTGGTCCCATATACCGAAGGTGGTGGGTTCAAACCTGGCCTCGGCCGAACTGCAAAAAAACAGAAAAATAGCTGGGCGTTGTGGCGGGCACCTGTAGTCCCAGCTACTCAGGAGGCTGAGGCAAGAGAATCGCCTTAGCCCAGGAGTTGGAGGTTGCTGTGAGCTGTGTGATGCCACTGCACTCTACTGAGGGCGATAAAGTGAGACTCTGTCTCTACAAAAAAAAAAAAAAAGGTGCTAAAAAACTAGATATCCATCTGCAGCAGAATAAAACTGGACCCCTATACAAAAATCAGCTCAAAACGGATTAAAGCCTTAAGTGTAAGACCTTAAACTATAAAACTACTAGAAGAAAATATATGGGAAATGCCTAAACAGACATTGGTCTAGGCACATATTTTATGGCTAAGACCTCAAAAGCATGGGCAACAACAACAACAACAACAAAATAGACAAATGGCACTATATTAAATTAAAAAGCTTCTTCACAGTGAAGGTAAACAACAGAGTGAAAGACAATCTGTTGAATGAAGGATAGTACTTGCAAACTCTTCATTTGACAAAAGACTAATAATATCCAGCATACGAGTATACAAGGAACACAAACAACTCCACAGCTAAAAAAAAAACCTCAATAATTCTATCAAAAAGTGAGTAAAGGATCTGAATAGACATTTCCCAGAAGACATAAAAGTAGACAAGTATATGAAAAAATGATCAACATCACTAATCATCAGGGAAATGCAAATCAAAACCACAATGAGATATCATCTTACCCCAACCCCAGATCGAATGGCTATTATCAAAAAGACAAAAAGTAACTCTCTGGCAAGAATGCCAAGAAAAGGGATCTTCTTTTTAATTTATTTTTTTTAAGACAGAGACACATTCTGTTGTCTTGGACTAGGGTGTCATGGCCTCAGCCTAGCTCACAGCAACCTCAAACTCCGGGGTTCAAACAATGCTACTGCCTCAGTTTCCCAAATAGCTGGGATTGCAGGTGCCCAGCACAATGTCAGGGTAAATTTTCTGATTTTGGTAGAGAAGGGGTCTTGTTCTTGGTCAGGCTGATCTTGGATCCACTGGCCTTAGCCTCCTGGAGTGCTAAGATTACAGGTGTGGACTCGGTGCCTGTGGCTCAACGGGCTAAGGCACCAGCCACGTACACCTGAGCTGGCGGGTTCAAATCCAGCCTGGGGCCGGCCAAACAACAATGACGGCTGCAACCAAAAAACAAAAATGGCCAGGTGTTGTGGCAGGCGCCTGTAGTCCCAGCTACTTGGGAGGCGGAGGCAGGAGATTCGCTTGAGCCCAGGAGTTGGAGGTTGCTGTGAGCTGTGATGCCATAGCACTCTATCCAGGGTGACAGCTTGAGGCTCTGTCTCCAAAAAAAAAAAAAAAAAAAAATTACAGGTGTGAGCCACCTCACCTAGTCAAAAGGGAGCTCTTATACATGGTTGGTAGGAATGTACTTTCTTTTTTTTAAAACAGAGTCATACTATGTTGCCCTGGATAGAGTGCTATGACATCACAGCTCACAGCAACCTACAAACTCTCGGGCTTAAGCGATTCTCTTGCCTCGGCCTCCCAAGAAACTGGGACTGCAGGCGCCTACCACAATGCCCAGCTATTTTTTGTTGCAGTTGTCGTTGTTTAGCTGGCTTAGGCTGGGTTCAAACACACCACCCTCAGGTTATGTGGCTGGTACCTTAACCACTGTGCTACAGGCGCCAAGCTGGTAGGAATATATTAATAAACTATTGCAGCCTTTATGAAAAATAATATGAAGGATTCTCCAAAAACCAAAAGTAGAACTACCATACAATCCAGAAATCCTACTACTGGGTGTTTATTTAAAGGAAAGGAAATCATTATACCAAAAGGATACTTGTGCCCCATGCTTATGGTGGCACTATTTACAATAGCCAAAATGTGGCATCAACCTGTGTCCATCAATAGATGATGGATGAGGAAAATGTGGTATATATACATAATGGAATGCTATGTAGCTACAGAAAAGATTGAAATCCTATCATTTACGATAGCAACATAGTTGTAAGTGGAGGTCATTGTGTTAAACGAAATAAGGCAGGCACAAAAAGACAAATATTAAATGTTCTCATTCATATGTGGGAGCTAAAAAAGTAGATGTCATGGAGATAGAGAATAGAGTGATAGTTATCAGAGGCTGGGAAGTGGTAGGGGGATAAAGAGAGTTGGTCAATAGGTGCAAACATATAGTATGTAGAAGGAATTAGTGTGCTAGTTGAGAGCACAGTAGGGTGACTATAGTTAAGAGCAAATTTTTGTGTATTTCAAAACAGCTAACAGAGGAGGTTTGAAATGTTCCTGACACAATAAATGTTTGAGGTGATGAATATCCTATTAATACCCTGATCTGATCATTACACATCATATTGATGTGTCAAAATACCACATATACCCCATAGATATATAGAGTTATTAGGTATCACTTTAAAAAATACAGAAAGAGATGGCTGCTGCAGCTCCAGCTAACTCCTTTTTCCAGACATGAGGAAGGAATGAAGGGGAAAAGTGGCGTTTCAGTTCTTACCAGGGCCATCTCCTATTCCCTGGGACCTCTGAACTTGCAACCCTCAATGCCACTTTTTTTTTTTTAGCCATCAAACTACTCCATTCCTTCAGGCAGTGATTTCCTCCTTCAATGCCATTCTAACTGCCTCTATCCTTTGGGGGGAAGCTTTCTTATTTTCCATTGCTCAAGGGATGCTTTGTTTTGTTTTGTTTTGAGACAGAGTCTTTGTCTGTTTGTTTGTTTTGAGACTGAGTCTCTCAATGTAGCCCTTGGTAGAATGCTGTGGCATTGTAGCTCACAGCAACCTCAAACTTCTGGGCTTAAGTGATTCTCTTGCCTCAGCCTCCCAAGTAGCTGGGACTACAGGCGCCAGCCACAGCGCCCAGCTATTCTTTTGCTGTCGTTGTTATTGTTGTTTGGCAGGCCCAGGCGGGGTTCAAACCTGCCAGCCCCAGTATAGGTGGCCAGTGCCCTAACCACTGAGCAACAGATGCCAAGCCCAGACTCTCACTTTGTCAACCTTGGTGGAGTGCAACGGTATCATAGCTCACAGCAACCTCTAACTCTTGGACTTAAGCAATTCTCCTGCCTCAGCCTTCCAAGTAGCTGGGAACATAGGTGCCTGCCACAATGCCCAGCTATTTTTTTAGAGACAGGATCTTGCTCTTGCTCAGGCTGGTCTCGAATTTGTGAGCTCCAAATTCAATTGGGAGCAGGGCAATCCATCCGCCTCAGCCTCCCAGAGTGCTGGGATTATAGGCGGCTCAATGGATGTTTTAAAGCATCTTTCCCATAATTTCTAAGGAGTCAGTGCACAAAGGGGAAGCTGGTGCTTGGGCTTACTTTGCCATGTTGATCTAGTCTTTCTGGCTGCTTTATCTTTTCTAGAATATTCCTATATTCTTCTGACCTCCCAGCTTGCCAGTGCTGTTTCTAGACATTGGGTTTGGGGAGAGCCATTTGGGGAGAGTGAGGGTGGGTAACATATGTTTTCAGTAGACCATCTTGAGCTGAAACTCTTGTTTAGTTTATGCCAGGGAAGAGGAAGCAGCTCCGTGAGATCCGGGAGAGCATTCGCTTTCTGCGCCAGGTTGGCAAGGACTGGGTCCAGCGCCGCCGTGAGGCCCTAAAGAGGGGTGAGGATGTCCCTGCTGACATCCTAACACAGATTCTCAAAGGTGCGAGGGCTGCCTCCGAGGGCTTGGGAGGGTCAGGGAGCAGGGGTGCTCCCATCAGGTAACTGATCGCAAGTGACTCCATTTGTCTCTGTCTGGCCTAAGAGGAGAAAGAGGGTTGTTTCATGAGTTGTGGGGAGAGGGCGCAGAGATCCCTGGGAAACTGAGGCTCTCATTGTCTTTCAGCTGAAGAGGGGGCCCAGGATGACGAGATTCTGCTGGACAACTTCGTCACCTTCTTCATTGCTGGTTTGTAGCTTCAGCAGTGACAAGGGCTCAGAGCTTTGCAGGAGTGCTGGGAAGCATGGGTCACTTCAGGCTCCTGCCTCTGGGAGGTTTTCTGGGCTAGCTGAGCAGAGTTCTGCTGCAGGGCTGGGACCCAGGATGGGGAAACAGAAGCCACTAAGCTGGTAACGGAGCTGGCAAGCATGGGGGCTGTGAAGCTGGCTTTTTCATTAGAGCATGGCTGTGTACATGCAGGCTGCACTCAGAATTTGGGGGAGGCTTTCATTAGACTGACACAAAAAGATATACTAAGCAACTTCATCCATTGCTCGTCAACTATTTCTTGAGTGTCATTCAGCACCTACAAAACTCCTCCTCAGCCTCCAACAAGCCCTCAGATGTTTCTTCCTTGGGGAACCCTAGCAGCTTCAAGTCCTAGAAGCTGGCTCTGGCCCCCAGAGGGCCTCTCTGCCCACACATCTCACAGTGTTACCTCTATATTTATTTGTGGTAATCTGATGAGGTCTGTCTCCCTACCAGATTGTGTACTTGGTCAGTGAGCAGTCCAGTTGTTTGCTCACCTGCGTATTCTCAGGGTCCAGGGCAGTAGGCACCCATAAAGATTGGAGGAAATGAATGAGCAAATGGATGAATACCTGGCACTGGGAAGACAGAGGTGAACGAGATGAGGGACAGGTCCTAGCCTAATGGCAGAGGTAGACAGACAAATGCTGATGGATAAGCGGTCTGTAGGTGTGGCGAGAAGAAGACCCTCCAAGTGGGAGAAGCACTCCCAAACACCCTAGGAGACTGGGAAAAATGGTTGGTGTTGGAATAAGGCCTCAGGGCACCGCTCCCTGCTCAGGAACGAAAGCAGTTGCAGAGCAGAATGACTGGCCAGCCTTATTCCTGCAGCCAGATTCTGCCCTCCTGAAATGATGCCCTGGCCTCTCGTCAGGGAAGCCACCTCATTGGACATGGGGGCCTATGGAAGCCTATTAACCGCCTGGGAAGGGTGCAGGCCTTGGGCTTATAGGCTTTGGGTTGAGTCCCAGCTCTGCCCTCCCTGCCATGTGGCCACTGGTCAGTTCCTCTCAGCCACAGCTTTTTCTTCTGCAAAATGAAGGTAAGCACCTCTCCAGGCCAGGTGAGGCCCACAGCACAGTTGAAGGAAGGGGCTGTTAGAGCCTGACAGCCTGATGCAGGGGGACAGACACCATTCACTTGAGCACATTGGCTAGCACAGGGGATGTGGAGGCAGACGGACTGTCCCCTTCACATCTCAGCCTGGGGGTTCTGGGGCAGGGCCGGTGCGGGAAGTGGCTCCCGTAGTTCCACGTGAAGCAGCGGCTCTCTTCCTTTCCCTCAGGTCACGAGACCTCTGCCAACCACTTGGCATTCACAGTGATGGAGCTGTCTCGCCAGCCGGAGATTGTGGCAAGGTATGGGGGCTGCCCTCAGGGTTGGCAAAGGGGTCTGTCTGATGTTTTGTTCCTAAGGATCACTTGCCCCCACCTCAAAGGGCTGAGTTCCCACCCATGTGCCCCGCTTCCCTTCACCCCAGGGCCTTTGCGTGGGCTGTTCCATCTTCTGGAAGCTCTTTTCCTGGAGAACATACCTCCCTCTTCCCCCTCCCCCTCCTCCTCCCTTTTCTCTCCTCCTCCAGAAGAGCCTTCTCAGATCCCTAGAGTAGCCACGCTGTGCTCCCCCGCTAACCTCTTCCTAGCTCTTGAGTCTATTTTTTCCTGGGACTGTTTGTTTTAAGCCTACATGTATTCAGCCATGAAACCAGACACTCCAGAAGGGCAGGGACATTGGCTCCGTCCCTCCACACAGTGTACCTGGTTCCTGTCTGGAGCTGGTACTGAGAATTGGGACAGAATTCCAACCAAGGTGTTGAGGGAGTGCTTGTCTTTAGTTGACAAGACAAAGAAGGGTGTCCCCGGCAGAGGGCATTTGAGCTGGGCCTTGGTTTTCTTAAACACAAATAGTCTTCATCAAGGGCTATCCCCAAGTGTAACAAGCTCTGAGAAAGACCCAACAAGCTTGGGGTAGGCCTTGGGGAGGTGAGGACAGGCCTTTGATTATAATTGTTAGTCATCACCAGCATAAAAGGTGAAAAGAAGTGAAAGATTGCCTGAAAGTAAAAAGTAGTTTTTTGCGTTTAACAATTTAAAAAAATAGTATTATATACACATACTTTATATTAAAAATTTGGAAAAATCAGAAAAGTTAAAATACTAATAAGAAACCTATCCATGGCCTCCTACCCGCCTGGAGGCACTTTACTTTTAATTACTGAAAACAGTTAGTCCAACATCTGTTAGCCTACGCGTATATAGCTTTAATATATTTTCATCATCTGGTTGTCTAGCTGATTTGTATTCACCATGAACTCTATCACAGCATTATTGTAACATTAATGTAACCTCTTCTTAAATCCACCCTTTTTATTTAATTGTAGTAAAATATATATAACATAAAATTTAATATTTTAATTATTTTTGTTTTTTGTTTTTTTCTCGAGACAGGCTGTCACTCTGTCTCCTAGGCTAGAGTGCAGTGGTGTGATAATAGCTCCCTGCACCTTCTAATCCCTGGGTTTACACAATCCTCCTCCCTCAGCCTCTCAAGTAGCTGGGACTATAGCTACAAACCATTACACTCAGATAATTTTTTTAAGTTTTTATGGAGACAGGGTCTTTGCTCTGTTACATAGGCTGGTCTCAAACTCCTGGCTTCAAGCTGTCCTCCTGCCTCAGCCTCCCAAAGTTCTAGGATTACAGCATGAGCCACTGTGCCTGGCCTAAGAGTTTAATGATATTTAAACATACAATTCAGTGGCATTAAGTATATTCACATTGTTGTGCAACCATCACCACCAGCCATCTCCAGAACTTTTTCATCTTTCCTTTTTTTTTTAAATCAAAAAAATTATTTTCCTCTTTCCTAATTGAAACTCTATCCCCGTTAAACAATAACTACTCACACTCACCTCCCCCAGCCCCTGGTAACTCCCATTCTACTTTTTGTTCCTATGCATTTGTCTGTTCTAGGTACCTCATGTAAGTGGAATCATACAGTTATTTGTCTGTTTTGTGACTGGCTTATTTCACTCAGCATAATGTCCTCAAGGTTCATCCATAATGTAGCGTGTGTCAGAATTCCCTTCCATTGTAAGTATAGACCACATGTTGCTTATCCATTCTTCTGTCTCTGGACACTTGGGTTGCTTCTACCTTTTGTCTATTGTGAATAATGCTGCTATGAATATGGGTATACAAATATCTTTTCAAGTCCCTGCTTTCAATTCTTTTGGGTATATACCCAGGAGTGGAATTGCTGGATAATATGGTAATTCTATTTTTAAATTTTTACAGACTCGTCATACCATTTTTCCATAGTGACTGTACCATTCTACACTCCCACCTACAGTGCACAGGGTTCTGATTTCTCCACATCTCACCAACATTTGTTATTTGGGGGTTTTGTTTTGCTTCATTTTGTTTTGATAGTAGTCATCCTATTGAGTGTGAAGTGGTCCAAATCTACTCTTTAAATTGCATATTATTTTAACAGCGCATAGCCTAAAGTTAACTGAACCAGCATCCTTGTACTTTTCATGCTGCTATTTCCAGCTGTTGACAGCTGCAAACCAGGCCATGACAGGCATCTATGTGCGTAAGCTTTGTTGTAAGGTGTGTTTTATTTCTTACAGCCAATTCCAAATATCATACTCAAAGGGTAGATGCTTTAAGGCCCTGGAACTTAGTTCCCAATGGCTTGGGCATTTTATTTTGGATGTAGCAGTTCCTGGATTATCTTAGCATTGTTTGTGGGTAGGGAACACTTCACGCTTCCTTCCATTCTCCTCTTCTCAAACTCATGTGGGGGAAGTCCTTCACTGGAGACAAACTTGCCTTTGTCTTACCCAACAGGCTACAGGCCGAGGTGGATGAGGTCATCGGTTCTAAGAGGCACCTGGATTTTGAGGACCTGGGGAGACTGCAGTACCTATCCCAGGTGTGGGGGGTAGGAGAGGAGCTTTTGAGCAGATAAGAGTGACCTGCTGCCTCTCTGGATTCTTTAGTACAATAGTTCTGAAACTTTGTTGCCTGTAAGAGTCTAATGGGAGATTTAAGACATCCTGAGACCCAGGCTGCTCCTAGAAGAACGGCATCAGAGTGGAGGGGCTCCCTGGGCGTTCCCAGCATGCAGCCAAGGTTGGAAATCAGTCTTTTAGTAAACATTCCAGTGTTTATACTTCCCAGCTAGGCGTGTGCTTCCCACCATGGGACCAGGCCCAGCAGTCCCCAAAGCTCTGTACAGGCTGTGCTTGGTCCTGCTAGAAGCACAGCTTTCATCTCTTTGTGGTTCTCTGGGGTGGCAGGAGCCCTGTCTCCTGGTTCTGCCTCTGTCACTGTGGCCTTGAACAACTCCCTTCTTCTGGGGCTCATTTTCCCTATCAGTCACATGAGGAGCTAGACATGATGGTGAGGTAACTGTCCAATCCCGAGTGAACATGTGCGTTCAGCACTGTGAGTGGGAGAGAGATGGGTTAGGGCAGGCTGCTAACTTGGTTTGCAGGATCTCCTGACTTCCCTCATTATTTCCTCCTGTGGCTCCTATAGGTCCTCAAAGAGTCACTGAGGCTATACCCACCAGCATGGGGCACCTTTCGCCTGCTGGAAGAGGAGACCTTGATTGATGGGGTCAGAGTCCCTGGCAACACTCCACTCTTGGTGAGTAGGGACCCTGGGGGCCCTGAGGTAGGCCAGCCATCTTGCTCCCAGAGTAACCAGTTTGGGGCTCCCTATTGAGGTCAGGGAGGTCCATGGACTATACTCCACTGCACTTTTTCCTGAGTCTCACTGACTTCTGTGACATCTTTTTCTCCCTTCACACTGTCCACTGTTGGGCATAAGATTACAGCAGATAACTCTTAGAGGGAGGCACCCCACGTACAGCCAAGCACATTGAGGTTCAGAGAGGTTAGGTCACTTTCCTAGGGTCACCAGCTGGCAAGGGGCAGATGTGGAATGTGTCTGGTATCATGTTTAACCCAAACTTGTCCTAATTCTTTCTTTCTCTACATTCTACAGTCCCTTCTCCACTGCAATCACTTTCTCCCCTATCCATCTTCGGACTTTAAGTCTTGGTCTATTTGATTATTCATTCATTCAGGCATCCATTCATCTATAATGATCTCCCAACCCCCACCTATCCCCTGCTCACCCCCCACCCGAGTATCACTAGTCTGAATTTTGCATCTGTCGTTCCCTCACCTGTGTGTGTGTATGCGTGTGCCCACGCAGTAACATGGTGTAGGACTTGATTTTTAACTCAGTATAAAGACTAGAAAGAAATTCCAGGTCATTCACTGTTGCTTAGCAATTCTGGAGTTGACAGGCCTTTGAGAGGTTTCCAGTTTGTTGCAGTCCTGACTACCACAGCAGCTGTGAGTGTTTCTGTGTGTTGTGGTGCAATGTGAAAATGTGTTTCTTGGGCACACCCAGGAGGAGGAGGGCTGGGTGTAGGACACACAAATACTCGATTCTACAAACTAATGCCACATTATTTTTCCAAGTGGCTGTGCCAGCTTGGACACCCACTAATGGCAAAGGAGAAAGCCTATTCTTCATCTTCTCTGCTACTTCGTGGGGTCCAATTTCTTGTTATATTTTTGCCACCCAAATACATGTACAAACTCATTCTTTTTATTTACACTTTCCTGTTTACTAGTGAGGCTGAACATCCCAGCACTGCTGTCCTTGTCTATGAGATGTTGGCTCAATTTCTCCTTTGGGGCTGTTTGTCTTTTCTTACAGATATATATTGTATGTATTTTTAAAAAATTATCTTTTTCCCATATATATGTCTTTTCCAGATTTGTGGTTTGTCTTCATTGATGTGTTTTTGATGACCTGAAGTTCTTGATTGTTTTAGTGATGAATTCTACTGTTTTGTGTTATTTAAGAAATGCTTCCCTATCCTGAGCTCAGACACATTTTCCTTCAACAATTTTACATTTTTCTTTTGTAAGTTGAACTCTTAACTACCCGGAATTGATTTTGTGTACAGTTTCAAGGTAGGGATTTGTATTGGTTTTCCAGGGTTGCTGTAATGAAGTGCTATAGATTGGGGGGGCTTAAATACCAGAGATTTATTTCCTTATAGTCCCAAAGGCTAGAAATTCAACATCTAAAAAAAAAGGTCAGTTTCTTCTGAGGCCTCGCTCCTTAGCTTGTAGATGGCCCTTCCACCTGTGTCCTCAGATAGCTCATCTTTGTGAGACCCTCAGCTTCTCTGGGCTTGTTTCATCCTTGTAATGTGGGAAATGATGAACCAGAGCTAGTCTGTGAGAAATTCAATAGGATAATGATATCAACAATCTTGGCACATAGTAGGGTCCCTAACTCCTAGCCCCTATTCCTAATGCTCTCACTCACTTGTGGGAGCTCAGCTCCAGGCCTCCCTCCACCACCTGCTGCTCCAGATTCTTAGCACAGAAAACGAGGATAGAGCAGGCTCAGGAAGACACTGTCCAAGGGTGGGAGAGGCAGAGACTGGCACCCAGGGCCACACTGGGGAGCATGTTGCTTTTCCAAGGCCAGATGCCCAGCAGCCAGAGGCCAGGGGCATGAAGAGAACATAATCCCTCATCAGGAGGCACTGGGGTGCAGGTGAAAGGCCAGTGCGGGTCTGCAGCCTTCTTTCCTAGCCCCACTAAAGCAAACTTCCAGTTGAAGAGAAATAGAGCAACAGCTCTCAAGGACCTAGAGAGATGGTCTTAAGTGTCAGATTGGACTTTAAATATCAGTTTGGCCACTTGTTTGCCTGCTGGCTTCAGAAAAGTCACTAAACCTCTCTCTGAGCCTCAATTTCCTCATCTGTAAAACTCGGGTAATTGTAGCTCCCCCAAAGGGATGTACCAAGCATGGGATGATGTAACACGCTCAGCGGTGCATTGGACTGTCCCCTTTCTTCCTCTTAGAGTTTTTCCAGGGAGCCACACTTGGTTAAATGGGGTGGAGGCTACTTTGCTCTGCATCCCCTCATGGGAAGGCTGCAGTGGGTTGGGAGGTGCAAGGGACCAGCCCTGGGAAACAGAGACAAGAATATCCTCTCTTCACAGTTCAGCACCTATGTCATGGGGCGGATGGACATATACTTTGAGGACCCACTGACTTTCAACCCTGATCGCTTCAGCCCTGGAGCACCCAAGTAAGTCCCTCCTTGAGCTACCTATGAATGAGTCTAGTGGGAGAAAGATAATCATAGTAGCTTCTGGTCTCAGCCACCCACACCTGCCGCAGCTACATAGCCTTCCAGATCCCTGTAAGTCAGTGGTTCTCAACCTATGGGTTGCGACCCCTTTGGGGTCTCCTACATACCAGATATTTACATTACAATTTATAACAGTAGCAAAATTACAGTTATGAAGTAGCAACGAAAATAATTTTATGGTTGGGGGTCACTACAACATGAGGAACTGTATTAAAGGGTCGCGGCGTTAGGAAGGTTGAGAACCACTGCTGTAGGTGGTCATGAAGGAAATCACAACTTAGAGAGGTTAAGTAACTTGCCCTAGTGTCAGAACTGGGGCTTGACTCCAGTTCAGTTTGGTTCTAAAGCCCATGCTCATAACCAGTCTCTTGGGCTGGGATACCATGTGACTGGGCAAGTAATTTCACTTCCTCCGTCTTTGAGGTTTCTGTCTGAGAAATGGGAACATCTGGACATTTCTAGGGGGTCACTGTGGTTATGTACCAAGGTCATGGTAGGAAGAGTTGGGCTCCCTGGAGAGACCACCTGGGTTTAGACCCAGACTCTGTCCAGAGCTGGACATAAGTGACGTATGACCTAGTCAAGTTGCTTTGCCTCTCTGGGCCTCAGTTCCTCCGTCTGTGAAATGAGGATAATTGCAACTCATTCTGGGTGGGTTAAGCGGGGGAGAAAATGAGCAAGACCCAGAGCTCAGCAGAGTCAACTTTTCTCTGTGCATGCAGAACACCTAGCCTCAGCTCATAGCGGTCACCGGTGAGGGAGGGTTTTGTTATTGCTGTCTTCCTTGTGTGGACCCTGCTGGGCCTAGGGCTGCCACTCCTGACCCTCTCTCCCTGCAGGCCACGGTTCACCTACTTCCCCTTCTCCCTGGGCCATCGCTCCTGCATCGGACAGCAGTTCGCTCAGGTAGGGGGCTGAGGCTGGGGTTCTGCCCTGGGTAGTGGCTTGTCCTGGGCCAGGAAGCAATGCTGGGGCCTGCTCTGGGACCCCTGGGCTGGGGACTAGCTGGGCCAGACCTAGGAGGACTGGCCGTTTTGCTGCAGAGATTGACCCTCGGAGGAAAGCCAGGCCATGGCGTTTTTTGTCATTTACTCGTTCCTTTTGTCTTTCCTTCATTTCTTCCTCATTTCCTTGGCTGGGTACTCATTGCCCCTTCCTTGTGCACAGATGGAAGTGAAGGTTGTCATGGCCAAGCTACTGCAGAGGCTCGAGTTCCGGCTGGTGCCTGGGCAGCGCTTCGGGCTACAGGAGCAGGCCACACTCAAGCCGCTGGACCCTGTGCTGTGTACCCTGCGGCCCCGGGGCTGGCAGCCTGCACCCCCACCGCCACCCTGCTGAGGGGCCCCCTGGGCAGGATGAGACTCCTCGAGCCAGGGCCATGCCCCCCTTCTTCTCTGCCCCAGCCCCTAGCCACTCTCCATGCTGGCTCCCAGCAGGCCCTCTGCCAGCCACCTGCTTCATACCCCTAGTGCTCCCTGTCCTTTCTGGACTGGCCCTTGCCTAAACCCCTGCTGCCCCTACCTCCAAACTTTTGCACAGGCCACGTCCTCTGACAAGACACCCTAACTCTTGCTCACTCCCTAAAAGCCCTCTTCAGGTGTCATCTCCTCCAGGAAGCCCTCCCTGCCACCCCCGGCTGGGCCAGGGGCCCCTCATCTGTGCTCCCTCAGTCACCTGTGCTACCTCTAACACCACACTGACCACACTGTATTGTGAGTATCTGTTGATATGACCAACTGTCCAGCCCGGCTCCGAGCGCCTCAAGGGCAGGGTCTGTGTGTGATTCCTCTCTGAGTCCCCTGTGCTCACCAGGGCCTGGCGCAGAGTCGATGCTCAATAAATGTGTGTTGACTGCATGGATGAATGGTGGAACCAGGCCATGGTGCTCTTGCCCCAGTTTGCTCATCTGTACAAGGAGGGAGATGTGGAGGCTGGTCTCTCCACGGGCTGGCACAGCTCTGAAAGTTGCCAGCTCCAGATGCCCATAAAGATGCCCAGACACTGCCACCTTGGGAGAAGAGTGCTCCAGGTTCCTGGAAATGCCCTGCATCGGTTGAAGCCTGTTCCCTGCTTAATATACAAGGTTGTACCCTGGATGCTGCATGAAGTTGAAGTTACAGGTGGGCAATTGGCTTTGAGAGCTGAATGTAAGAGGTTAGGGAGGACCCCTGGGCTCTCCTGAGAGCAGCATGGTGGAGCTGAGTCCACATACCTGTCTCACACCTATGGGCACCTGCTGTACCTGCTTGCACAACACTTCCCCTCCTGACCTGACTAGAGGTAGCTGATCCTTCCAGCCTAGGTCGTGAAACTGTAATCCTCATGGTGCTAAGTGGAAGAAGCCACCCCTTCTACCCCCAAGGCCTAGGGGCAGCCAGGGAGCAGTAAATACGGGGTGTGTCATGTCCTCTGAGCCCATCCACGCAAAAGAATTGCTCTGAGTTTGTCCTCCAGCACTTGGGAGCTTGTCTTTGTGCAGAGGGAAAAAAACGCCCTCATGCTCTGCTTAGGGTACAGGCCCCCCAGAAAGGTTCCTCTTCACACCAGGGAAGGCGTGGATTCGTGCCAGCCCCTGATGTACACTGTCTCGTTTGGTCCTTGCCAGTCTGAAACAATAGCTCCAAGGGATTTTCCCTTCAAGCAGACAAGGGAACTGAGGCACAGGGGAAGAAGTGACACGCTTAGTATACAGGTGGGATCTGGGATGGAGATGAGAATGGAAGAATCAAGCATCTGAATTCCCAGCCTGTTGCTCTCCCCTACCCAGGTGAGCCATGGAGACCTGCACAGATGGATGTCTTGGAAGTAGCAGAGTTTTTGCAGAGAGAGGGGACTCCTGCTCCCTGGGCACCTGCCAGGTTACCTGGGCACCCATCCTGGCCCTTATTCAGGTGCACCCTCTGTTTCCATTTCCTTCCTGGGGCCCCGGACCCCTTGCCCTCTGGGAGAATAGTGCACTTGGGCTCAGTCTCAGTTGCATGGCCAAGCCCACCACCTTCTTATCACTGCCCTGCCCAGAAGCAGCTTCTTCCCATGGCCACCCCAAGTGCCACTGTCTTGTTCCCAGATTCTCAGCCCTGCACTCTTCCCCAGCCTGCCCTGCTGTGACCCCCCTCCTGGCCCTCTGCAATCCTCCTCTGAGGTTCACCAGCACACTCATGCCATCCACCTCCACTGTGGCTAGACTAGTCCCACAGGACAGTAGTACCTCCTTCATTGTCTAAAAGGGTCACAGGCCATCAAACACTAGCACTGCAGAGGCACAACCTGGTGTTGGCTAGAGGGGTCTGCAGGGGTCTGCAGGGGTCAGCTCCCACCAGAAACTTCAAGTTGCCAGCTTTACCATCCCCTGATTGAGGAGCCTGAGCCAATTGCTGAGCCTGAGGCTTCACATCAGTATTTCTTCAATCCTCCTAGGAGATGGGTGCCAACCATGCCCCATTTCACAGATGGGAAGATCAAGACCCCAGCCACAGCCAAGCCACAGTCAAGACTTTGCTCCTGGTGCCCTTCCACAGCCTCCATGTGCCCTTCTTTGCAGGCTGGCCTTCTGAGCACTGGCCTTCTGAGCACTAGGCATCCAGAAGCAAAAAGGAGTAGATTCCTAGGAAAAGTAAAGCGGGGTCCCCAGCCCTGGCTTCACTGTCTCTGCCTAGGGAGCCAGTGTACCCATTCTGACCTTCTGAAGCCATTTCCTATTTCATAGAATGGGACTTCTGTGAGAGGGCAGTTAGTTCTCAGTCCCGGCCACATAGACTCAGTCTCTGGGGTGAGGCCCAGAAACTCCTTTTTAAGGCTCTCAGGACACCCATTGTGCACCGGCTGGTCCTGCCAGTCTAAGTGAAAATGACTCCTAGGGCTCAGACAGATTGGATGTGATCAAACCCAGGGCTATGCAGCCAGACCGGCTAGGGTCAAATCCTACCCCAACCTGTCACTGGCTATGGGGCGTGGGCCTCAGTTTCCCTATCTATAAGGGAGGAAAAATAATAGGATGCACTTCCTAGTGTTGGTGGGGGAATTAAGAGCACACACACGTGGACTGCGCTTAGCCTCTGGGCATGCCAGGGCTTTGGTGCTCTTGGCATCCTCATTGCTTCCTCCAGGGGACAAGACTGTGCACTCCCCAGAATAGCCACACGGTGGCGCCCTGGCGCAGCATTCTGGACGCTAGTCCGCGCATCCAGGCCGGAGGGGCGGAGCTACACAGTGGGAGAATTAGGGGAGGCTAGGCCCTCCTGGCGGCTTGGTCAGAACGAGAGGTCGCGCGCGGGTGGTCTTGGTCGTCCGCTGATCACTGGGCTAGGGTTTGGGCATTGTAGTCCCCATTACACAGATGGGGCCACCGAGGCGCAGTGAGGTCGCCGGATTCGCCCGGGGTCAGGCAGCTGGTGGAGACCCGGGGCACGGCCACCTAGGGAATGTCCCAGAATAAGCTTATGTCTGGCAGTGGGACGCTGGCCGGCTCGCTAGGAGAGGGCAGTTTCCCCGAGAAAGTCACAAAGGGCGGGCAGGGGTGCAGGTTGTCCTACTGCCTGGGAGGCTGAGGAATGCCTCCACTGGCGGCTCCCGGGGGCTCCTAGTCCCCTCTCTACCCTGCCACTCCCTACGGCGTACTTGGCAGCAGTGGCGTTTATCGAATCTGTCCCCTCCTCTGTAAACTTGGAAACCATGAAGTGGAGAGGGCGCAGAGCTTTGGATCTACACGCTCACCCCAAGCGTCCAGCTGCACACATCTGGGGGCTCTCCATGCTTCCTCAGTGCTGAGCTGCTTTGACTGGGAAATGGCTTTTAGCCCAGCCTCCACACTCTGTGCCCAGGGACCTGGAGGTTGTGATGAGGAACAAAAGCTGACCCGGCTCTTTGAGGTGACTAGTAGTTCCAGCTGGGTTAGGGGTTGGCCTCAGGGACCACAGGCTGCCAGGTGCATCCAGCCGTAGCTGGTGGGAGTTTTTCTTCCTCTAAGCTCTAGATGTGGTGCCTGGAGGTTGTGGCCTCCTGAGCTCCAATGACAGCCAATATGGGTAGTCAAGGGACCATGCCCTGTGTGCCAGCAATAAGCTGCCCACCTAGGAAAGTTCTGGAGAGGGCTTGGTGGGGAGCTTGAGCTGGCCTTCTGGTACTCCTGGCCCAGTAGCCACCAAATCCTTTACTCTGGTCCAGAGTCAGGCAGTCCATGACCCCACTGGAGAGGGTGAATCCTAAATCATCTACCCTGTCCAGACCTCACCCCTGGGCTCGAGACAGCCTTAGGCATCACCATCTGGATGTCCAAAAATAACCCCCACCCCCACTGAGCGGGGGGCACTGCAATAACTGGGAGTATTTCTGGCAGGTGGCTGGGGACTTACTGTGGAAGGGAGGGTCATCTCTCTGAATCAGGGCCAGGGCTAGGGAGGGAAAGCGTCAAGTCCTTGCCTTGGCCTGGAGCTTTAAAAACCCTCATTTCTTCTAGAACGTGGCCTCTCCTCACACTTCCTTCTCACTTGAGGAAACTGTAGTCACTCTCCTGGCACTGCCCCCTCACACAGCCCCAGCTGGTGGACCAGGCCCTGGGCAGCCAGGCAGCATAGTCACACCCAGGGGGAGGCAGCCTGGGGAGGCTTGATGCCAAGGACGATGCTGCCAGCTACTGGGGTGGTGCTCCAAGGAGTCAGGACCAGGAGGGGGAAGGCTTGCCACAGAGGGGCTCCATGGATCTCAGGGCATGGGCCAGGCAGGGGGCAGGGGTGAGCAGCTGTCACAGGAGAGCCTTGGGCCTCTTATTCAGGCCAAGCCTTCCAGATGGAGTGTAGAGGTTTCCAGAATCTGTGCTGGCAGGCAGGGCAAAGGGCCCACCTGCCCCTGGCCAGCTTCACTGTAACCCTGGGTCCCAACAAAACATCAAGAGGTGGGGCCTGCCCCATCTGAGAGCAGAAGGGGGCCTTATCCCTGCTGGAAGCCCAGGAGCCTGAGCCTGGGAGGCCTCCCCACTAACCCCATACACCCTGTCATCCCTCACCAAATGACAGTGGCTCCACCCCAGAGGTAAATGGGTTGGCCAAGGAAGTGGAGCTGCCCACACCCAAGACACCCAGGATGGCTGGATGGGCCCCTTTGTGATTTTTTCCTGGCTGAGAGCCTAGAGGCTAAGAGGGGTGCCTGGACTGAACAAGGAGCCCCAGTCACGGGAAACTGGCTTCCAGAGCTGTGCTGGCACTTTGTGTGTGAGTCCTGTGTGTGAACTTCGCATGTGCCTGTGTGTACTCCACGTCTCTTTCTATGTCCCTGTGTCTCCCATGTCTGTGCATGTCTGTCTTCCTGTGTGGGGGACAACCTGTGTGCATCTCCATGTCTGTGTCTTCGTGTCTTGGACCCTGTTTGACTCTGGTGTGTCCTAACTTGAACTGTATGAAAGTGCCTTTTTTAACCTAGGGCAGTGAGCAGACATGAGGAGCACTGCCATGGGCCAGGCCCTGGCCGACTTCATGCATTCTGTCCTCACCCTATATCCAGTGAGGTGGGGTGATCTGCCCAAGACCCCAATCCCAGGAGGTGTGAGTCCTTCCAATGTGGACTTACATTGTCCTTCAGCTCATGGCCACCAAGACTCCCTGTTCACCAATTGTCCTGCCTGCGTATAGAGGGAACTCAAGGCCCAGAGAGACAGGGAAAAGATGCCAGACTCCGGAGGCCCAGCTGCACCCGTGTAGATACAGCACAGGCAGGTGCCAGTGGTGGGGAGTAGGGCATGACCACAGCCCTCCACTTTGATCATTGACCCTCTTTTGTCCCTCCAAGGAAACTTTCCTCCCAGTGCTGGTGCTGCCTGGCTGAGCAGTGTGGGAGGCCAGGGGCCAGCCTCTCTCGGTGAGGGGTGCAGGCGAGTGCCCTGAGCACACAGTAACTAGGCTGGTAGTCCCTGTCGGGCCCCCACTTTGAAGTGGCATGATGTCATGATGTCCAGGAGAACCTAGGAGGGGTCCTGGCTCAGGACTGGACTGATGTCCAGTAAAAGTGTGCCCTTCCCTTTGCCCCGTTGTCCTTCAAATGACCCCAATTTCTGCCTGATCGGATCTCCTGTCATTGTCTGGCAATCTCTGAGTGTTCCCAGTGCCCCAGGCTTTTTCCACCCTTAGCCCCTTCTCCTCACATCCATCCCTGCCCTGTTCCTCACCAAGGTCTCTGCCTGAATGACTCAGAGGTCCTTCCTGAACATCTGCTCTTCTTTCTTGACCTTGGCTCCTCTACCGGCACCTCCCTCTCCAAGCCTCTGAGCTCCAAAAGGCTGCCTCCAGCCTCGTTCAGGCCTGGCTGCCACATTGTGATGCCCATTGAGTAGTTATTGAAAATGATGTGAGACACTTATGAACCCACGGAGGCTGGTGGGCACACAAATGGCTGCTGGAGAGAGTCAGAGCTTCAGGATGAGTGGCAGGAGTGGCATCATGTGTGCACACATGCCCCATGCATGAACATGTTCACACACAGTCCCCTCACACATGCCCAGGGTCATGCACATGTGTGCACACACATGGAATGTGCACACATACCCATGCACTCGCACACACACATACTGCCATGCCCATTCATTTCCACACACATTCTTGCACATGTGTAGTGGCCCACTTGCTGCTTCAGGGACCTCAGTAGCAGAGGACTTGAATTGTTTTTGTCATCAACACATGTTCCCACAATAAAGAAAACAGGAAGGGGCTTGGGGCCAGAGACCGGAAGGGAGGCAGGGGAAGTGGCCTGTACACAGGGAGCTGGCTCCAGCCAGTGGACACTGGGCTGATCATTTGGGTGGAAGGGCAGGGCAGACAGACAGACAGCTTCAGGGTGGGAGGTGGAATGCACCTCCACAGCTTCTGGGTCCCAATGATAATCTTTGCAGCCTCAAGGAGCATAACCTTTTCCAGGCAAGAAACAAGGCTGGAGGCGAGGCTTGTCTCCATCATCCCAGGGAGCTGGTGCAGCTGGCATTGGACCTGGCTTTATCTGACCCCAGGCTCTTCCCCAGCAGTGGCCAAGGTGAGGTCCTTGGTTTGGAAGGCCAGGTAGCTCAGTGCAGCTCTTTTCTGCAGCCCACTATTTGTTCAGCACTAGGGTATGTCCCATCCTGTGGCACTGTCCCATCCTGGCAGTGTCATGGGAAGCCCAGGGATGAGTCAATCACCCTCGCTATTCCATAGAGTGCTCCCCAATAATCCAGTCCATTCCAAGGAGCCCAGAGCAGGTGCTGCAGGAGATGAGTCATGAGATGGGCCACAGGCCCTATCTGGTGCCCACAGATCCTGCCCAGCATTGCCCCACAGGACCATGTTGCCTGATGGCAGAGACCCTGGGGGATTCCTCCTGCCCCTGAGCCTGCTATAGGGCCTGTTATCTGGGAAATGCTCGTAAAGGTTTCACAGAGATGATAAATGGAGACACAGAGAGGGGCTGTTGCATGTGCAGACCCGCCTAGTGATGAGGAGCTAAGAGTCAGGTCCAACTCCAGCCCATGCCTCAAGTCTGGCTGCAGCTCCAGGGGAGAGTAGAGGTGCCCATCACAGAACTAGGCAGATCGGCCCATGCCTTTCCTGGTCCCACCCCTTGCCTGGGGATACAGCTGCCACCTACTGAGACCCACTATCCAGAGTGCTGTAGCATTGTCTCAGTTAATCCTGGGCCCCAGCCAGGGAGAGTGCGCCCACTCTGCAGGGGAGGATGCTGAGGAGTTTCTGTGCTTGCTGGCCTGTCTGATTCTTCCCCATGCCCACCCCACCTCCACCCAGCCTACAGGCACACCCCAGGCACAGGGCAGGGGGTTTTCACTCACCCCTGGAGAGTTGTCCTGGCACCACATCTAGGGGTGTGGAGGGAGGGGGAATTTCCAGGGGGAAGGAGGCTGTGATCATAGGGTTCTGGAGATAGTTCCAGAGTGGTCTGGCTTTGTATCTTTCTTTTTTCACTTAAATAAAAACTTCAGGAGGGACATAGGATGACCAACAGTCCTGGTTTGCCTGAGACTGAGTGGGGTTCCCAAGAGGCACTAAAGGCTAAAACAGGGAAAGTCTCAGGTAAATGGGGGTAGTGCCTGTGGCTCAACAGACTAAGGCGCCGGGCCCATATGCTGGAGTTGGCAGGTTCAAACCCAACCCCAGCCAAAAACTGCAACAACAACAACAAAAAGTCTCAGGTAAACAGGACAAGAGGAATCCCAAAGCTATTTAATCTAACTCTACCTGGTGACTGAACTCTTTTCACTGTGTCCCTCTGCAGTGGCCATCCAGATGTGCTTGCATGCCCCCAGTGACAGTGAACTCATTATTTTACAGGAAAACAAGGGCCAACTGAGAGGACATGGCCAGGACTAGGCACTTCCCAGAGTGAAGTCACAGTTGGCTGATGGCATGCAGGGAAAGTGCAGGGCCCGATCTGTCTTCAGGGGCAATCAGACAAGACTTCTAGAGGAGGAGGATAGGGAATTCTAGCCAAGAGAAGAACACAGGGGAAGCCCTGGAACTACTTGGTAGGGATGACATTCTTTTGCTATTCTCTCTAATGGCCAGTTTGGGGAGTGAAAGGTGGAGGCTGTGACCTTGCAACTCTTTTCCCCGCCTCACCCTCTGACAGGGCTTCTTTGGAAACACATGGCCTCATCCTCCCACCTACACTCTCCAGGTCTCTGAACTGGGAAAGGCCTCAGTGGGGATGGGAGGGCTGTAGGATGCCTCAGAATGCTGCTCCACCCACCCCCTGTCTTTTTCCTGAGCCTCATTGTCCTCCACTATAGGCATCTGCCTCCTCCTCCAGGAAACCTCCTCTGCTTTCCTCAGCCCTGTCTGCCCACCTTTCCACAAACATTAGCCTCTTCTCTCCTCAGGGTTGCACCACCTCCAGTCTCTGCCAGGGACCCTTACCCCTCTCCAGTTGGGCTGACCCACAGTTCTGACCAACTTGCTGGGCACTCCTCCTGGAAGACCCTCTCCTCCCTTGAAAAAACTTCCTTGTCCCTTAAAGGTAACTCCAATGCTAGTTCTTCCAGAAAGCCCTCCAGGATCTCCCTGCCTGGGCTTCTCTCCCCTCTCTTTAAGCCACTTCCCTCCCTCTGTGCTCTGCATACAGAAGTGGGTAGACCTCCAGCCTGGTGAGTGTCGGGGGCAGGGAACAGAGCCTCTCCCTGGGGTCTCCCTCTGGAAACTCTGGACTTTGGCTAGGCCTGCCCTTTGCCTGTGGAACCCAGGAGAGGGGCTGGGTTGGATCTTAGCCAAGCAGACAGCAAGAGCATACTAAGTGCTTGCTGGAGTATGTTTGTTCTCCCAACCAATATTCTCTGAACACCTACTCTGCTTCAAACACAGAATCTCATGGCTGCTGTGAGGAGTTATCTCCTTCTTACCGCAGCCTCCCCCAACATCCCTGGAGCAGTTAGCACCCAGTAGGTGCCCAGAAGTGTTGACTGCTCTTAGCTGAACAATCAAACAAGGGTCAGTCATGCCTTCCTGTAGCCTTGGAGACAGACAGCCTGGCTCCAGATCCTCGTCACACCCCTAACTGACCGGGTGGCCCTGGGTGGGACACTTAACCCCATCTGTGACATGGACACAGTGGTCATGTCAGCTCTAGAGAGCAGAGCAAGGTGACAAATGCAGCTCCTGGTCCCAGGCATGTGCTCAGGGGATGGCATCGTGTATTATTCTCCTTCCCTGAGTGCTCAGAAATGCCCCTCACTGGGTGGGAGGGACCATTTCTGAGAGATTAAAGGCATCCCCAGATGCTAGGGTCTTGGGGACTTACCAAGGACCCAAGGGTGCAGCAGCTTCTCAAGTCACATTCCGGGGCTGCCCAGGAGAGGCTCTGGGCAGGGAAGGGCAGTGCCCAGATTTATCCACCAATCGCACAGGTTCCTGGCACTGAGCACGTTCTTATCTGCCCAGCCCAGCATGGGAGGGGGGGCGGCTGGCCAGCCGGGGCGGGACACTGACTGGGGGCCAGACACGGAGCAGCTTCAAGCCCTGCCGGGTGGGTGACAGCCACTGAGGGCTCTGAGTGACCCTGCAGGCTGGTGGCCAGCCGACTGCCCATCTCCCACACCATGTCGGACGGCGAGGGCCCCTCGGCTGGTGAGTGGCAGCTCTATATTTACCCGCCATGGCTCCGGTCGCAGAGCCAAGGCAGCCAGTCACCAAAGGTGCTGGGGCCCCCCGCAAGCTGCAGGCAGCTGTGAATCTGGACCCCCTTCCGCCTAGCCTGGCGCCTGGGGGCCTGCATCCCCGGAAAGGGGAGCTTGATTTTCAAAGAGAAGTTCTGCCGCACCCCTGGCTTCCCAGTGGGGCTAGAGCAGGAAGCTGTGTCTGCTGCTGCAAACCCTTTTCTCTGTCAGCTGGGGTGGCCGGAGCTGGCCCACAAGGTGATGGGCATAGACTGTGGCTGTACCCCTGGGCGGACTCAGAGTGCCATGGGCCCCCAAAAACATGTGCAAGTGAGTGTACATGCACATTAATCTGGTGGGAGCACACAGCTTCTGTCTGATTCACCAGGAACCTGAGATCCCCATAGTGGTTCTGAGCCCCTGGTCCGCCAGCATGAGGCAGGCCCTCTGTGGCCCCCAAAGCCCACAGGCAGGCCCTCAGGTTCTGGGGACTCTCCATGCTCTCTGCCCTCTCCAGTGTAAGAGGCTGTGCTAGGCACTGGCTGTCTATGTCTCTGGCTAGTTGTTCCAGCTCCTTCTAGTTCAAGAAACAGTTCAGTGTGGACATCCCTCTGAGTAAGTCTTGGCAGCGAGGGGGCTGTGGACAGCCTAATCCAGGGGCTACATTGGATGTAGAGTCAGGCTGCCTAGATTCAAATTCCGAAACTTTCACTTTGGGGTTGGGAAACTTTAGGCAAGTGGCTTACCTTCTCTGAGCCTGGGTCCTCAGGTGAATATGGAGACAGTGATTTGGTACCCATCCCAATAATGATTGTGAAAATTAAATGCAACAACATGTAAAAGTGTCTGCCAGTGCTTGGTGTGCAGTGAGTGCCCAGTGGCTCCCGTGTGGCAGCAGCAAATGATCGTGGGCAGGAGCCCAGAGGGACAAGGAGCCTGTGCATCCAGGTCTGACCTTCTCCAGAGCCTCCTTTGTGAGCCACCAATTGTCTGTGGCCCATGGTTTCCTTATCCATAAAACCTTTCCTTGGAAACCTTTGGGACACATCTAGCTGCCGAGGGGTGCAGGAGTGGATGGTGGGTGATAGCACCCTGCACGGTATCTGAGGAACAGTCCTGTGCCCAGGCCTGGCTGGGTCATATTTGGAACACAGAGAGAGTTGGGTAAGGGGACACTGACAAAAGTGACCTGACCTCGCTGTCTTGCACTGGGCGCCAGACGTACTGGCTGCCAGGAATTGCCCGCCGTGGCTGCAGGAGCCGGGAGAGCCAGCAGACGGCCCTTTCTGGCTGGCCTTGCCCCACACCTGACACGGACCCGGAATAGCTCTCCCCCTCCACCAGGGACACAGCCCTAGTTTTAGCAGCTTGTAACGCCACCCGCATAGAGATGGGTATTTCAGGAAGGCCAGGACAGTATTTAGCTCATCGTTGCAAAAGCACCGAATGAGCACATGTGTGTATACGTGTCCTGGAGGCTGGGAGGAGATGTGGACCTCACAGTTCCTTCCTCATTGAGGAGAGGAGCACCTGGTTTGGGGTGAGAGCTGGGGCCCGGCTTCCATCCTGCTCTGTCTGCCTTGGCTGGGCAGGTGGCTCTGGGCAAGCTCTGGGCTTGGTTTCCCTGTCTGTAGTATCTGTGTGGTAATGGCCTTTCATATCTGATCTGTGGGCTTGAGACTGAACCTGGTCAGCAAGGGTAGAGACAGCACCTGGGTACAGGGGAGTGTATTTAATTATGGAGTAGGTGGGAGGCTCTAGCTAAGAAGAAGGTCTTTGGGAGTGTATCGTCTAAAGATCGGGCCTTTCTAGGTTTCCTGCCTGCAGCAACAGTTGGGCCAGGGACACTCTGGTAAAATATTTCTGTCTTCAGTAGCCAATCCTGAGCCTGTGTCAACAGTGGGGACATTCTCAGCTCTCCACTTAAGACCTCCATGACCTAGAGCAGATTATATAAGGAAAGAATGACTGTTTTCTCATCCATTAAATGGGGATAATAGGACATTATTAACTCTTCAGGTTACAATAGGATTAAATGACTAAAAACATGTTAACTCACTTAAAATAATGCCAGGCTGTGTGCTAGCAGTTATAGCTGTTTTTACTATTACTCAACAAATAAATAAGCTGACCCAGAGAGGGAAATGAAGGGGCCAAATTATCTGCTGTGTCCTGGACTCTGTTCATTCTATTTATTCCCTGGAGGTGGCTGACATTAGCTCCACTGTATAACTAAAAACTGAGGCTCCGAGAGGCAAATGGACTTCCCTAAAGCCACCCAGCTAGTAAATAATTGAGTGGGGATTTGAACCCAGCTCCTCTAACCCTGTTAGCACAGAACCAGGTCAGGTATCTCTTTTGAGAAGGGACCCTGTACACAGACGGGGGTGGGCTGGCCCTCTCATGGGCCTTTTAGGCTCTCTGTTAAAAGATGTCTAGCTTAACATTGCTTCCGATAACTTGGAGCCTGTGAAGAAAATGTGGTACCTTGTTAGGGTGTCAGGAAAGTTTTTGTAGAGCAAGAGTGCAACAGGAGGCTGCCGTCTCCTGGATTTATGGCCCAGTGCCTGAGCGGCGAGCCTGGAGGCTAAGGTTACAGGGAGTCAGCATCGTATTTATAGCAGGAACTCGCCTATGTGGAGGACTGTTGGCCCACATGCCCTGTCCCGCCAAGGTTTCCTGTACAGTTCCTGCATTCTAGGCTTGGCTCTGCTTCTTGGGTACTGGGGAGCCCTGGATGGGTCACTTCACCTACCAACCTCTGTTTCTTCATCCGTATGACAGGGGGCTTACCATGTCTCTCCCTGGGTCTGAAGACAGAATCTCTAAGTGCCTAGCTTCTGTTTGGTGTAGAGAGGCCCAGAAGGTGCTGGCTCCACACATACTGTATCTGTTAATTGTCTTTTCTTGCCTTTGACCTTGTGGTACTCCCACCTCTTGTCTTGACAGAACCTGCAGGAAGAGAATCCAGGCCTCTGTGCTGTGAGCTCCCCCCATGTTTGGGAAAGCTTCCAGCAAAGCAACTTTATAATTCTAAGCACTGAAGAATTCCAGGCATTCTCAGTAGGGCAATGAATGCAGGTCAGTCAGAGCTCAGGGTTCAAATCCACACTCTACCACTCCTTGGCTTTGTGGCCTGGGACAAGTTACTTAACCTCTCTGAGCTTTGGTGATAGTGATGGGTGGGCATTTGCTGTGCTTGAAGGGTATGGTAAGAACAAACCTCTAACTGAGCAAGTGCTTGGCCTGCACAGTGATGAGATGAAAGCAAAACTAACTATTTAGGCTCTGCTCTCAGAGGGACCTCAGTGTCTCCTCCAGGCTGTTCCCCTCCTGATGGTGAGGGCTGCCCAGCTTCAATCATGCCCCGCCACATACACTAAAACTACATTTTGGCTTCATCCCCTGGGCAATAGAGAGCCATTGAAAATTCTACAGCCCAGGAGATCCCTGGGTTGCTTCAGTGTGGAGGGACTGCAGAGAGAATCTGGAAGCCAACAGGCCAGGGAGGAGGCTGGTGAGGGTGAGGCTGACTCAGCAGAGGAGGGATATGAAAAGAGCAACACGGAGATTTGGTAACTTCTGGGTGTGGAGGGTAGGGAGGGTGCCCAAGTGGCTGGGGCCTGATAAAGGACTGGCTGCTCATCTTCAGGGATCTTTGGGTAACCTGGCAAGACGTGGCAACTTCCCAAGGGTCAGTCTGGGAAAATCTTGTTGGCATTCATGGAGGACCTGAGAAGGACTTGAACCCCCACCTCTGTGCCCCGCTGTGCACTCAGGCAGCCCCTTCTCCCCTCCTCAGCTCCCTCATCTCTAAAGTGGAGGTGTCACCACAACTTGAGGGATGTTGAGGTAATAGACAGGATGGTGCCTTTAACTCCTTAAGAAGCACAGGGCTCGGGGGAGGTGCAGCAGCCCTCAGACCTGAACCTTTGAAGGACAGCACAAGTGTGCTGGGCACCTATGAACCTGTGATATCAACAGAAAGACTTAACCTGAGCAGCATTCAAAATCCTGGCACAAGAGGCTGGGTGTGGGAAGGGCAGACATGGCAGAAACTCCCAAATGGGGACCCCTTACTGCCCCTCATAACACCCCTGCATCAAGGCTCACACCACACTTTCCACCCATGGGATCCCCTCCTTATGGATAAGGATCTATATGGTAAGGCCCAAGAGCCTAGCTCAGAGTCACCCAGCTAGGGTGTGGACTCAGGCGTGATTTCCAAACCCAGGCTCAGCCCTGCTGGCTCATGTGCCAAAGTTCTTCCCATGACCCTCCTCCTGCCCAAAGCCAGCCCACTATGCAGGCCCAGTGGGGCCCTGCCTCCTCCAGGGACCCTTCCTTGAGTCCTGCAGGCCCCAGAGGACACTGCACCCTTATAGCAACTACTTACCCCCAACCCTTACCTACTCTGGTTGGGCAATAGCGTTGAACGGTGCTAACTTGGACCCCTGCTCTGCTAACAGGAGCATTGAACATCGGTTGCCATGGACATGTCCAAGCTCAGTGGAGCCCTTGGTGCCATGGGTGCTGGCATTAGCCTCTTTCTCTTTCTGGCCTCAGAAATATAATTTGTTTGCATGTACCTGCCTGGGCCCCCACAGGCTAGCATGCAACATACACATAGGCCCCAAGTTCTGACATCAGAACTTTTGAGCAGCAAATGAGTAAATTCACATTGCTAGAGTCCCTTCTCTGGTATCTGAAGTACTCTTGGGGGCTTTGTCGTTTATGACAAGAAATACAAGTTAGAAATTCATCTTGGAAAGGAAATTTACCTGCTTTCATTCTTCTGAAGTACCGGCTCAATTCTAATAGATCATTCTTGAGATAGCAAGATAGCTTTTAGTTTTTATTTGCTATATTTTAAAAATGAAACAAAGCTGTTAGCATTTGCAGCGACTTCATTGTTTATATTTTTTTCCTTGACACTAGACAGTCAAAATAAAATAGAGAAACTGGTTGCTTAGGCAGGTGAAAGATACTATTGTTATCCATTTCAAATGTTGAACTTTTGGCACTTTGCATTTTTTATTTCAAATTTTTGCGTTCATCAGAACAGCCTCTTTGTTTCTTACTGACTATGATGTAACTCAGGATGGGCTCAGCATGCTGTGGAAAAAATAATCTTAGTGGCTCAAGGCAACAAAGGTGTATTGCCTACAAAGTCCATCTGGAGTCTAGTGACTCTCCAGGAAGGACAGGTCCTCTATAAGGAGGCTCAGTGTGATGTTCCATAACGACCTGGGTTTCCCTAATCATTACAGCCAGTGAAGAGAGGCAGAGACACAGCTCTTGGCAATTAAATGCTCCCACGGGGAAGTCACAGACACTGCTGCTACTGACATTTTTTGCTGGCCAAAGCAAGTCATGTGACCATACCTAATGGCAAAAGAGTCTGGTACAGTGCTTCACTTGGGAACAGTCATATCTGCACTCCCCTCCAATACTTTTTTTCCCCAATTGACACTTGTGTGTGTGTGTGTTCAAAGTAACCCATTTTTTTATTACGAAATGTTCAGAGCATATTGTGTGAGCTGCATTTACCCGAAATGTAAATCACAGAATTTCTAGCATCCAAATCCCAAAGCAAGGAGCAAGATTTTTCAAAACCTTGTTCTCTCCCACAGACTTGAATTTGCATTTAAAAGCACAAAAATAAATTTCTGCAAGATTTGGTCACAACCTCCAGCAAGGATATTCGTAACCAAAAGAAACGTTAGTCATTAACTGCCAGAAATCCCTTTTTGATTTTTTTTTTTTGCCAAGGCACAAAAAACATAGTTGGAATAAATAGGCCAGAGAGTTTGTCTAATCAATGTAATCAAGAGATCCAAGAATTGGGATTTGAGTTTAGAAGGAAATGATTTTAGAATAATATTGAAAACATTTTTTTTAAATGATGAGAAGAGTCTGTTGTTTCATCATTCTAATATTTCTTTGATTGACTATTTCTTTGATTCTGTGACACCATTATATAGAAGCTACATCATGAGTTTAATAATAGGCTTTTCCTACTGGCTTTTAATATATGTGTATATATAACTAAACAATTTTAAATAAAGCTTCACAGCCTAACAGAGAGCTGTAGCAATGCATAACACACATTGTTTTGTCTGAAAAAAGATCTGATTTTAAAATAATGTTTACAAAGACTGGAGCTTGTCTATGAGCCCTTCTGTAAGAGTCGTGATGTCAACTGAATTGCTAGAAATGAAACTGGGATTGTATCTGGGATTGTTGAGCTCCATGTTGAGAATCAGACCCTCTGGCATTACTGGGCCCCGTGTTCCAACCTCTAAGCCAAACTGTTTATAGAGAACTCTCTACCAAGTTTAAACACATCTTCCAGGAATGCCGCCTCACTTATTTTGGGTGGAAAAACATGTCAAGCTCTGGTGCAGTTGCAAAAAACATCCTTCCTGCCTCTCTGTGCTGGAGGGACTCGATCACAGCTGGAGTGGATGTTCTACTCAGCAGAGACTGAGTAAGCACATACCATGTGCACGTTGTCCTGTGAGGCACTGTGGTGTGAGGCAAGAGCAGGGGCCTGACTCCAGGCCTCCCCTTGTGGGATTTGCCTTCACCAACACATTTCAGTTTCCTGTCCTTAGAATTAGCAGATCAAGGTTACTAGAGGACTAAATAGTAGGCACTAAAAAAATGGTGTCCCTCTTTCCCTAGGTCCTTTCACACACATAATTCCATACAACTCCCCTTATAACCCTATGCAGTAAGCATTATTATTCCGTTTTACAGATGAGCAAACTGAGGTTTAAAGATATTGAGTGACTTGCCCAAAAATATACAGGGAAGTAACTGCAAAGAAGGGAGCTGGTTATGGGGGCAGGCTTGAGGAAAGGCTTTTATCAAAAGCCAAGACAAGCAATTCACTCTGAATATGTTTGAGAGGCTGGAGCTAGGCAAGGAGAACACTGGGTTTGGAGCCTGGAGGCTTGGTCCTGAGCCCAGCTCTTTTGCTAAAGGCAAGCCCCTTGTTTCTAGAGATTTTTCCATAGGATCTTGGGGCCAGGTACAGATCTGTTCCCTGTAGCAGAAGCCAAGGGCTCAGGAGGTGCCTCAAAGCCCCAGTGTCTCTCCAGGGCAGTTCTCTGTTTCCACAAGGACTGTAGCCATGCCTGGTTCTGGCTCTGACCTTGATCCAAGGCAGGGCAGTCCCTCCACACAGCCTGGGGTGCACACCATCACCATTCTGCTGCTGGATGAAGAAGTGTGGCTGCAGCTGGAACAGAGCCTTGTGCTATGTCCTCACCCCCAAAGGCTGCCCAGTTCCTCCGGGTGAGAGACGCACACGTGGCTGTATACTCAGGTTTGTTGTGCAGCTACCATGTGCCCTCTCCTGGACAGCTTCCCCGAATTCATGTCTGCTAATCTGTGCTCGTCACAGCTCTTATCAGTGGCATTGTGCCCATCTCTCAAGCCCAGACACATGGGGTAAGCAGGATTAAAGAAATTGAAAAATAGTCTCGGCTCGGCGCCTGTGGCTCAACAGGCTAAGGCGCCGGCCACGTACGCCTAAGCTGGCGGGTTCAAATCCAGCCCAGTCCCGCCAAACAACAATGGCGGCTGCAACCAAAAAATGGCCGGGCGTTGTGGTGGGCGCCTGTAGTCCCAGCTACTTGGGAGGCAGAGACAGGAGACTCACTTGAGCCCAGAAATTGGAGGTTGCTGTGAGCTGTGATGCCATAGTACTCTATCCAGGGTGACAGCTTGAGGCTCTGTCTCAAAAAAAAAAAGAAAGAAAAATAGTCTTTACTTGCAGAAAAAAAAAATCATGAGATCCCATCTCTCCTGGAAATGTACAGGGGACACTTAGCAATTTCTCAGGGAGAAATTAGGGAGCATGGCCGGGGCAGTCTTGAGGTGGTGCGGCATGGACGCTGGCCTCTGACATACGGGACACCTCTGGGGAATTCACAAGCTATTGGACTTGATGGAAAGCAGGGTGTGGGAGAGAAGGAAGAGCTCTATCCGCAAGTGGGTTTGAGCAGCCTCAGCTGCCAAGCATGGGTTTGGCCTGTGTTTGTAGACAGTGGGGCAAGAATGATGGCTCGTGGGGCTTGTCATGGACCCAAGGGACACCCTATCTGTGTCTGTTCAGGATTTATTCACCAAACCCAGGCCTGCACCCAGCCAGAGCCATGGTGGGGTGAGCTGTGGGGTAGGGCCTGGGTCCACCTCTCACCTCACTGCTGGGTCTCAGAGTGAGGGCACCTACCGGTCCTTGGGGGGTGAAGGTGAAGCCCCCTTTTCTGTGCATTGCTGTTCCCACGGGGATCCCATAGCCCTGTTCCCACCCTGAGCAGCACTCTGTTCCTGTGGGACCACTGTCTGCTTGAGGGTGGGAGGGTGTGTTAGTGACTTCGGGCTGTGAATGAGGAGCTGGCAAGCCCTATGACAGACCAAAATCCACCCCCTCGTGGGCTGTCTTTCTTTTTCTTTCCATCTTGAAAAACTGAGACTTTTGAGAGAGGGTCAAGCCTCAGCAAAGACCGAAACCCAGGGGCAAGGTGCCGTAACTAGGCGTCATTAGGGTCGGTGGCTCTGATGTCTGTGGGATTTTGCGTGTCTGTCGTGGCAGGAGGAGCCCTACTCACTGGCAAGTGGGAATTCACTTGGGCAGCACTGAGCAGGAGAGGGACTACAGCCAGGATTTCCCGGGGCCCGGTGGGGTTTGTGGGGTGGCCTTGCCCCAGGGCAACAAGAAGAGCTCTCATAGAGACGGCATTGCTGGGTCTGGATAGCCCCTGTCAGCAGTCCCAGGCAGATGCTCAGAGCATGTGGGGTCCCAGGGTCCCAAGCCTGCCTGAGGCTGAGGGAACTGGAGGTTGGCAGCAAGGTCCTACTGGGAGGGGAAAGGGAATGGCGGGGCATGTTCAGGCTGCAGGCTCTGCAGAGTCCTAGATGTCCATCATGTTAATAGCTTCAGTGAGATACGACATCTAATTCACCCACTTAAAGGTACTTGTAGCTCAATGGGTAGGGTGCCAGCCACATACACCAAGGCTGGTGAGTTCGAACCTGGCCCAGGCCAGCTAAAAAAAACAACAACAATGACAACTGCAACAACAACAACAAAAATAGCTGGGCGTTGTGGCGGGCACCTATAGCCCCAGCTCCTTGGCAGGCTGAGGCAAGAGACTCGCTTAAGCCCAAGAGTTTGAGGTTGCTGTGAGCTATGATGCCACAGCACTCTACTCTATGTTCCAGGGCAACATAGTGAGAGTGAGACTGTCTCCAAAAATAACAAAAAACATACACTCAGCGGTTGTTGGTATATTCATAGTGTTGTGCAACCATGGCCACAATCAATTTTGGAATATTTTCATCACCCCAAGAAGAAACCCTTATCTTTTTTTTTTTTTTTTTAAGACAGAGCCTCAAGCTGTCACCCTGGATAGAGTGCTGTGGCATCACAGCTCACAGCAACCTCCAATTCCTGGGCTCAAGCGAGTCTCCTGCCTCCGCCGCCCAAGTAGCTGGGACTACAGGCGCCCGCCACAATGCCCGGCCATTTTTTGGTTGCAGCCGTCATTGTTGTTTGCCGGGACCGGGCTGGATTCAAACCCGCCAGCTCAGGTGTACGTGGCTGGTGCCTTAGCCCGTTGAGCCACAGGCGCCTAGCCAGAAACCCTTATCCTTTAGAAGTCACCCCTTCCCTCTCTCTCCCCAGCCCCTGGCAACCACTAATCTACTTTCTGTTTCTATAAATTTGCCTACTCTGGACATGTTCTATGGGTGGAATCATATAATATGTGGCCACCTGTGCTTGGCTTCTTTCACTTAGGACAGGATTTTCAGGTCCACCTGTGTTATGGCCTCAGTGCTTCATTCCTTTTATTGCTGAATAATATTCCATTGTATGGCTAGACCACCTGTCACTGAGCCATTTTTCTGTTTATGGACACTCGAGTCATGTCTATTTTTTGGCTGTTATGAATAATGCTTCTACGAACACTTTGCACAAATTTCTGTGTGAACATGTTTTCACTTCCCTTGGTAAACCTGGGAGTGGGATTGCTGGATCATGCAGTAACTCTGCGTTGAACCATTTAGGAACTCCCAGAATGTTTGCCCCAGCGGCTGCTCCGTTTTCCATTCCCACCAGCTGTGCATGTGGGTTCTGATCCTTCCCTCTCCCCACCAGCACAAGTTACTATCTTTTTGATCCCAGCTATCCTGGGGGGTGTGACGTGGTACCTTGATGTGGTTTTGATTTGCATTTCCCTAGTAACTAATGGTGCTAAGCATCTTCCCACATGCTGATCTTAAGCCTCAGTTTCCTCATCTGTAAAATAGGAATAAGGACAGTGCCTGGGCTCAGTGAGATTATGCTGGGTCTCAGCACACAGTGGTCACCCAGTGGACATTTGCTGCTTGAAGCTACAGGCTGGGGTTAGGGTCTCTCCTCTGAAAGCTGGTAAGAGGAGGGAACATGGTAGTTTCTGTGAATCTCAAACCCATTTAGAAAGGGACAGGCATTGGTAGCAAAGGTGCTAACTGATGCTGGCGTAGCCCCTGAGTGATTTCCCTCCCCCTGGCTTTGAAGCTCTGCCGGGCTGGGCAGGTCAAGTGACCCCTACAGTGTCTACATGGCCTTCGAGAAGCAGATGGCATGCATGCGTGCAGACAGGCCACTCATCACTTGGGCTTCTGATAAGGGGCATGTGGGTTTTTCCTATTGGGAGTTGTTAGGCCTCTACCTCTTGGCCGCTCCCTGAGGGGGGGTGACATTGTGCTCTCGACTTGCTGTGGTCAGCTTTGCCAAGCTTGTGTTCATCAATGGAGAGCTCTGGAAATAAGCCAGGAGCTTCTTCCTGCGAGATTAGAGGTTGATGCTCCCTTGTCAGGGGAGCCTCTGGCCCGGGGGAGGTGCCTGTGGTCAAGCCGATTGTGTAGAGCTAACCTGACCCAGGAGAGAGGTAAGAGGTGAGAAAGATAATCAGCTTGTCACCAGTGAAAAGCAAAACTATCTGTGGACAGCGGTCTTGCTAGGCTGCCCCAAAGGGAGCAGTTAATATTCTGTTGTGGAACACAGTAGAAGAAGTGAAGAGGCTCCCATGGTGGCCCCTGGAAGTTCAATCGAGTCTACAATCTGGGAAAAGCAATCTCATATCCAATGAACTACTCCAGGTGCTTGCAGCATGTGGGAGCAGACTGGAATCCCAGGCTGTTTCCTTGTCCTGTAGCTGTGTCTCTGGACACTTGGGGCCACAGATAGAAAATTAGGAAGGAGGATGTGAATCAGACAAATTGACATTGGCATTTGAGCTCTGCTACCTGGTGCTATGTGACCTTTGCAAGTCATATAACCTGTCTGGGCCTTCATCTTCTCGTGTGCAAAATGAGGCTGATGAGACCTTATAGGGTGGTTGTTACAAATGAATGAAATAATACCTGTGTTCTAAGGCAGAGTGGGGGGACTAAGGCAGGTGCTCATTTTAGCCCCTAAAAACAGGGCTTCTATTCTTTTTTTTTTTTGAGACAGAGCCTCAAGCTGTCGCCCTGGGTAGAATGCCTGGCATCACAGCTCACAGCAACCTCCAATTCCTGGGCTCAAGCGAGTCTCCTGCCTCTGCCTCCCAAGTAGCTGGGACTACAGGCGCCCGCCACAAAGCCCAGCTATTTTTGTTTGGGTTGCAGCTGTCATTGTCGGTTGGTGGGCCCAGGCTGGATTCGAACCCACCAGCTCAGGTGTACGTGGCTGGCACCTTAGCCCGCTGAGCCACAGGCGCCGAGCCCAGGGCTTCTATTCTCTTTATTCTATCATAGTCTTGGGGACACTTCTCCTGTCGCTGAGTGTCAATCTCCTGAGAGCAGGAACTAAACCCTCTTTGCCTGTAACTGATCAGAACTTTATTGAATGACCAAAAAATCACAGGCTGCTGTTGCCTTCTATGTAGGGTCACCCGGGACCCTCCAGGCATCCTGAACCTGAGGGCCTCTCTGGGATGTTGACAGCATCACAGCCCCCAGGCCCAGTGAGTCAGGTGGCATCATACCCCAAGGTCTCTCTCCTCCCCTCCCCAGACCTCTTACTCTTGCATACTGTGGCTGTGGGACTGTATTCATTTCCTATCTTTGCTGCAACAAACCACCACAAACTTGGTGGCTTAAAACAACAGAAATGTATTTGCTCACAATTCCAGAGTCCTGAAGTCTGAAATGAGCCAAAAATCAAATACGTCAACAGGGATGTGCTCCTTCTTGAAGAGAACCCATTCCTTGCCCCTTCCAGCTTCCAGCAGCTGCAGTCCTCCCTGGATTCACTCTCTGCTTCTGCAGCCACATCCCCTCTCCTGTGCCTGTCAAAGTTCTGCTGCCTCTCTCTCATAAGGGCACCTGTGATTGCACTTACAGGATAATCTCCCCAGCTCAAAAATTTTAACTTGATGGGCGGCACCTGTGGCTCAAAGGAGTAGGGCGCTAGCCCCATATATCAGAGGTGGTGGGTTCAAACCCAACCCTGGTCTAAAAACTGCAAAAAAAAATTTTTTTTAACTTGACAACATCTGCAAAGGTCCCCTTTTCCCCTATAGGGCAAGATTCACAGGGCCCAGGGATTCGTATCTGTATCTTTGGGGGCCACCATTCAGCCTACGATAGGTGCTAACATAGGATTGCTCCGAGAAACATCTGGGCTCTGGCCAGGGAACAAGGGAAATGGCTGGAATGTCTCAGACTTTCTCAAGGAGGCTTTGCCACCTTGGGAGAGCTGCCATCTCCTCGCCTATGACCACCTGTCCTGCTGGCCACCTCCACTTCTCACTCTCCTCTCCAGGTAGACGGGTACCCTCCTGCCTGAGTTGATCACATCCTGCGCCCTCTCACACTGGGACTCAGCCCTCAGCCTTTGTTCTTGGTACATAAAGGGAAGTTTTTGGATTTAGAAACCCTTTTGATGTTTCTATTAAGCCTGGATCCTAAGCATGTTACCTCCAGATGAACTCAGAATCTAACCTGAGTGTCTGCTCTTTCAGGGCTGTGACCTCTGCCCCCAAAGGAAGGGGTGGTTTGGGGGAGAAGTCACCCTGCTCAGAAACAACGCTCCACGAGTGTTAGCTCCCACCCGTTCCATCTTCCAGGCCTTAGTTTCCCCATCTATGAAATGAACTGCCTGGAGCAAGTGTCTCTAAGGACCTCCTGTTGTGAAGAGCCAGGCTCTGTGAAGGAGAATTTTAAAAGTGAACAAAGAGAAACTATCCAAGCAGTCCCCCACTTAGCTGCCAATCATGTCCTGACCACCACTTACTGTCCAGACTACTGCTGGCTTCTGGGGTGGAGAAGCTAATCTGTCCCAACCTGTCACGAGAACTCACAGCTGATGGGGAGACAGATCAGCAGATGGACACCAACAGCTCAGTTCTGTGCTACACATGATGGTCATAGGGAGTGAGCAAGGGAGGTACCTTGGAGGGTCTTAAGACAGGAGAGAGAAGTAACAAGGGACTGCTTTGTGGAGGATCCTGGGTGGCCCAGCACAGAAGCAGAGTCAGCAGCACAATATCAATCAGTCATTCAACAAACGTTTTCTGACCAGCTGACAGTGATGAGAGTAATAGGGTGGAGGATCACGAACCAAGGAGGAGGAATCAGAATAGTGCTATGGAAAGAGGCTGGACTATCTCTCGGAGAAGGCAGTTCCTGAGAAGGACCTCAGGGACGTGAAGAACTGCATCATGGAGCGTCCAGGGGAGGGCATTCCTGGTAGAAGAAAACACGTGCAGGGCCCTGCAGTGGGAGTGCCTGGTCTTCTCAAAGAACACCAGTGAGGTTAGTTTGGGCAGTGGAAACAGGGGAGTTGGAGGAAGATGAGTCCAGAGAGGAGGGGCCAAGAGGACATGGTTGGGTCCCTGAGACCAGAGCCATGGGAGAGTTTTGGGCAGAGGAATGATGGGACCTAACGTGGATTTTACAAGCAACTGGCAGCAGGTGGGAATGTTCATTTCCAGTGAGTCTGAACATCCTGAGATAAGAGAAATCAAACCCAAAGCCTTTTGCCAGTCCATGCTAGAGGCGCTAATCACAGAGTCCCAGATGTAGCTAATCTAGAGGTGCTGTTAATCAAGACACGATGGTTCAAATGCGCCTGGCAGCTCCAAGGTCTTTGCGTTGAGATGATACTGGCAGCACAGCCCCCGGGAGAGGCATTGCTCTTCTTAAAGTGTCCAGAAAAACATTCCAAGCCCGGGTCAATAGATTCCCCATGGCTTGGTCTGGAAACAATGACACACACCCAAAGTGCCACACACATAAACGTGCTCCAGGCGTGCACACAAATCCCTGACACTGGGGTTGCCAACCAGGATATAGGATGTCAGCTCAATTAGAAGTTCAGATGAATACCAATAATTGTTTAGTGGAAGTTGAGGTACGGGAGGAGGAGGGTGGTGCAAATAATTGCATATACATTTTAAGAGATGTTATCTATATGTTACTCTTCAATGTTGAATTAGTTACAGTAGCAGTATGTAGTATGATGTTCGCTCAAAAGAAGGCGTTCATCAGACGAATGCTAGCGTCACCCTGCGACAGGCAGGACAGCAGGACAGTCACAGAAAATGGAGGCGCTCAAGGACATTTTGAAGTGGTATTTGAAATGTGAGAACATTGAGGAAGGACAAGACAATGGACTCATGAATATGCAGCAGCACCTCCAACTCACCTAACTACCGCACGCATCTGCAATAAGTTTTAACTCACGGTGCCGTGAGTGATGTGCACAAGGGAAGAGCCAGGAGGCCTAACACAGTCCTGCCTATTCTGCTATGGTATTAAAAACAGTTTACACATTTGTTACAGAAGTCTACTCAACAATTAGCATGCAAGACAGGAGTTAGCAGAACGAGTATAATGGAACGTTTTACATGTACCAAGAGGTAAGAGCTCACCTCCAGGGGATAGAATGAAGAGGTGCAGTGGAATTTCCTCCATATTCTCCTGACTTAACACCCCTTGACTTCTACCTATGGGGGACCTTGAAGGATGTGGTATAGTACAGAAAACTGATTACACTGGTGGTACTTCAGGAAGAAATTAAAACTCCTTGCCCAGGCAATACAAGTGGACTCTATGATCAAAGGTGCTCGAGCAGTACTTAACAGTATTCAGAAGTGTCTGGATGCTGGTGGTAACCACCTTGAGCACCTCTTGCAATTGCAGAAGTCAAACGTGACTTGTATTCATTTTTTGTTGTTGGTATATAGTATTACAATTTTAATACAGTTTTTCCTTGCATAAAATATGTATACATTTTGGCGGCACCTGTGGCTCAGTGAGTAGGCCCCATATATCAAGGGTGGTGGGTGGTGGGCTCGAACCCGGCCCCAGGCCAAACTGCAACAACAACAAAAAAATAGCCGGGCATTGTGGTGGGCGCCTGTAGTCCCAGGTACTAGGGAGGCTGAGGCAAGAGAATCGCCTAAGCCGAAGAGCTGGAGGTTGCTGTGAGCTGTGATGACATTTTACTCTACTGTTGGCGACAAAATGAGTCTGTGTCTCAAAAAAAAAAAAAAAAAAAAGTATATATTTTTAGGCACCCTCTGTACATTACAAATATTGCCCCCTATTGACAACTAAATCTCCCCCTGCCCTGCCTCTTCACCCCAGCACCTCCTAGTGGATATTCAGGCTGGCAGCCTCCTCCCGGACACCATCAGTGTCCTGGTCCCACTGGTGGGGGAAGGCTGTTTGCCAAGGTGGTTGCCCAGGAGGAGGGCGTCTCCCAGGGAGGCAGTCCCTGCATCAAGTTTCAGCTGCTCTGGGCCTCCAGCCTGACCCCTCTGGCTGGTGACCCGCAGCTTGCTAAGGGCAACTATCTCCCCCCTTGCTTTCCTGACCCCCTTTTAGGAAGTGATTTATGGCCCTGAGAAAACAGGATCCTGAGAGAGGATGCATAGGTGGGGGGGGTTGCTAATTCCAGGAGGAATAGCAGATGCTACCTTTTAAAAATATACGTAAAAATAGGGGCGGCGCCTGTAGCTCAGCGAGTAGGGTGCCGGCCCCATATACCGAGGGTGGTGGGTTCAAACCCGACCCCGGCCAAACAGCATCAAAAAATAGCCGGGCGTTGTGGCGGGTGCCTGTGGTCCCAGCTACTCGGGAGGCTGAGGCAAGAGAATCACCTAAGCTCGAGAGCTGGAGGTTGCTGTGAGCTGTGACTTCACAGCACTCTACTGAGGGCGATAAAGTGAGACTCTGTCGCTACAAAAAAAAAAGAAATATATATATATATATATATACACACACATAAATAAATAAATAAATAAAAATATACGTAAAATTATACATTTTAAAACAGAAGTTTTTTGAAATAGTGAAGCCTGAATAGAGAATTAAGCCCTAAAATGTGCGGATAACAGAAGAAATACCCTAGGAAGCTGAATGGCAGGGGTTGGAGGCAATGAAAAGATATCATCTTTGGCTTAAGACAGCCCTGGTTTTGACTCCCTGCTCTGCCATTTGTGGGCAAGTGACTGCATCTGGCCTGGCCTCAGTTTCCCTCTTTGTAATTTGAGCCCCACCTTAGGATGACCGTGAGAAAGCATAGAAGTTGGCATAGTGAGAACTGCACACAGGGAGAGGGTTGCAAAGCCATGTGGTGTTGATGCCTCATTCCCCAGAGAAGCGGCCACGATGCCCCATCAGTTGCTTTTGTGAGTGACATTTCATCTCAGCCCAGTAGCCCAGGGTCCCTTCAGCTAGTGGGACTCTTCAGGAAGACCTCTCCATTAAAATCAGGTCTGAACCCCTTGACCTGGTGCAAGCTTTCCATTTGCCGTTTTAAGAATGCGTCCTGTGCTTGTTCTGCTAACTCCTGTCTAGGGGGCACATTATTTGGTCGATTTCTATAGCAAATGTAGTGGCCAAACTGACCCCTGTGGACCTCTGCAGCTCCCCTGCCCAGCACTGGCAGCACCCCAAATCACCTGACTCCTCACACCCTGAGTGCCGCTGAGGCAGATGGAATTCTCTCACCAGCACTTGTCCCTTTCTGGAACGCCTTGTCATCTGGGCAAAGTCCTCCTTCACTTCCTATGCTTCTTCCCTGGCAGGGAGGCCCCTCCATGTGGCAGCAGCCTCTGTCACTGTGTAAGGTCCATGTCTGCATGGCCTCTAACAGATCATGAACATCCAAGGGCAAGGTCTGTATCTGGGTCCCCTCACTCAGCACCTGGGACATAGCAGGTGATCAGCAGTTGTCTTGCTATTTCTTTGATGCCGCTAGTCATTGTTCCTCCTATGGCCTCTAGCAAGTACTTAGCAAGTACATCTGCAAGGCCCTTACAAACACTACCCCGTTTTCTTTTCCCCACAGCCCCATCAGCTGCTATTACTATCATTCCCAATTGTACAGACGAGCAAGCCAAGGCTCACTGGGTGTGGGTTATCATACTGTGGTCTGTAAAGGCAAGATGGTTCCCCTGTAGGGCTGCCCAGTGGCAAAGCCAGAGGGCTTTCCAATAAGTACCCCCAGCCCAGATCTAAGACCCTCCTTGGCTCTGCCACTACATCTTTGGGGGCCCTTGGATAAATCATTACCTTCTCTGGGCCTCAGTGTCCTGACCTGTGAAATGGGGCCATTGCAGCTGCTGATTTCTGAAGTGCCTCGGCACCAGGTAGGAGGATATAGACAGCTCTGTACTTTGTTCACGTCCAGGCATCCCTGGAGTGCCGACCTTCTAAAGATGTTTGTTTGAGCTCTAAGCTGCTGCTTTTGATAGCACCTCAATCCTGCAGTAGACAGCAGCCATCAGCAGTGTGGCAGGGTGCATCCCCAGCCTGGAAAGCCACCTCCCCTGCCCCTGCTCTTCCACCATGGTGGTGCATGCAATACCCTGGGCCAGGAGTGTCCTCCAACAGACCTCTGGTGGAGCTGCAACTTGGCTCCCAGACTAGCCTGCCTGGCTCCCCATGGGGAAGGAAGGGAAAGGGATGAGGCAGGAGCTGCAAATGGACCTCCCTATGCTCCCTTTCGTGGTCCTAAATTTTGGGTTCTCTGATTTCAACTTCTGTTTGACTTGACTGTAAAGTTGGAGATAGAAGAATAGGCAGGCAGGGTTTGCATGCATAAACTCACTTCTTAGTCTTATGTTGAGGACACATGAGTGAGCTTGGTATTCCAGCACAGGGCAGAGAATGCTGGCAAAGCCTTCTACCAGCTGTGAAGTCTGAGCATGTTGCCCGGCCTCACTGGGCCTCTGTTTTCTTACATGTAACATGGTAGGAGTAATGCTGAGCCCATCAAGTGCTGTGCAGACCTTTCCAGGCCATGAGTGTGAAGCCTGGCACGTGGGAGGGGCTCAGTAAAGCTTTTGCCTCCCCTGCCCCTGTCACCTCTGAGATAGTAGGCATCTGTCTCTCAGCCTGAGCAGCATTACAGGAGGGGGCAGGTGTCCCCAAGGAAAAGCTGTGAATCTAACCGGCTGTAATCCTGCTAATGGTTTATCTTCCTTTCATGAGAAAGAGGCCCGGCTTCCGGCATGGGCAAGGAACAACAGGCCTTTGTGTTCTTTGGGGAAATGGAGATGGAGCTCAGAAGAAGACAAGTCAGGTGTTAATGCCTTATCTTTCTTGGCAAAGCCAGGGCTCTGGGCCCAGTCCCTGCTGGCAACCGGAGGGAGGCATGAATAATAGAAAGGCTGGCACTGTTCCCCCAGCCACCCGAGCAGAGTGGGATGAACCTTGGAGGGTGAGCAGCCTCAGGCGGCAGGGAGATCCTGGAGACCCAGAGGGGCTCAGGCTACTGGGAGAACTTAAAGACGGATTGGGCTAACATTGCACAGAGTTAAGGCATCTCGGTGTCAGCGTTGTTATAAACTTAAGTCCCCACAGGCTGCGTGTCCTTGGGCAGGTCACCTGACTTCTCCCAGGCCTCAGCCTCTTGTCTGGGCTTCCTCATCCACCTCTCCTGGTGGTTTCAGGGCCCTAGGAAAGTGCCTGAGATATGCCTGGTGCACTGCAGGTACCTGACAGTGACAGCTCTGGGCAGAAGTTCTGGCATACAGCAGCAGGGGACATCTGTTCTGTCCTGGCCACGGACTCCCTGGACCAGTCTCTTGCCCAACCTGGGGCCATTTGTCTTCCTGGGACATAGGGCATCTCTCCTGGCCCCCCCCAAATCACAAGACTTCAATTCTAATCCATACTGAGGCTGATGGGTAGCTCCATTGCAAACCCCTAAGGGACAGGGGCAGTGAAACAGTTTTGTGTCTGCAGAGTGTGAGGACCAAACAGGAGCCACAGAAGGAGGTAGAGTCTGAAGGAGGCAGGGCCAGGAACCTGACCCAGGACTTACTCTGGGCCAGGCCTCAGGTCACAGGGTAGCACAGATGGGGAAACTGAGGCTCAGAGAGCTCAAATAACCTGCCCAGGGTCACTCACTGGCTAGTGGTAGTCTTACTCCTGCACCCATGCCTGCCACTGTGTGTGTGGCCCCTCCCCCAGCTCAGCAAGGGGATGGCATCTGGACTCTGGGGAAACTTTCAGTGAAAAGGAACCAGAGAGCTGAGTTGTGTGTGTATGTGTGTGTGTGTGTGTGTGCACATGGGTCAGGGCACCAGAGGCCAGTGAGTGCAGCGAGAGCCTCTAGGGAGGGTGCAGCAAGGCCCTTCACCTGCGTGACTGACTAGTGATGGGCCCCCAGTGACATCAGCCCTAGCCCTGTCCTGCTAATGCTGGGAGGAGAGAGGCAGATAACTGACCAGCATGGCTATTCCATCCTGCCACCTTGGTCTGCTTCTGTGAATCAGAGCCTGGCATGAGGCCCAGGCCAAGGCTGAGGGAGGCTGCTGGCTGGTGTTCCCTGTGGTTAATAGCTCATCAGCCCCTTGGTGGGTTTTGGGAAACCTGACCTCCAGATTATAGAGTGGGTGGTTGTGTGGTCTTGAGCTATGTGGAGTTCTGGGCCTATCCTTAAAAGAATGCTGGGATGGCTCGGCGCCTGAGGCTCAGCGGGCTAAGGCGCCAGCCACGTACACCTGAGCTCGCGGGTTCGAATCCAGCCCCGGACCCGCCAAACAACAATGATGGCTGCAACAACAACAAAAAAATGGCCGGGCATTGTGGCGGGCGCCTGTAGTCCCAGCTACTTGGGAGGCGGAGGCAGGGGACTCGCTTGAGCCCAGGAATTGGAGGTTGCTGTGAGCTGTGATGCCACAGCACTCTACCTAGGGTGACAGCTTGAGGATCTGTCTCAAAAAAAAAAAAAAAAAAGAATGCTGGGGTTATCGGCCTAATTTTTAGTGCCTAAAACCTTTGGCCAGTGGATCTCAAATCTTGGTGGGCATTACAGTCATCTGGGGGAGGGAGTCATTAAAATTAAACATTCCTGAGGCTCAGACCTGTGCAATCTGAATCTCAGGGATCCAAGTAGGATTCCTGTGCCCCTAATGTTTAAGACCCACTGTCTCAGGCACCCTCAAGTACATTGACAGAGATTCTCAACTCCCCTTTCACATCCACTTTCTTGTGTCCCCACCTGCACATGTCCTGCCACAGCTTGCACCCTCCTGTGCACACACACACGCATCTGTATGGACTCCTGCTCACACTCATCAGGCATCTGTGCTCTTGTGCCCACATGGATATGCAATCAAACAAACACACCCTGGACCAGATGCCCAATTTTCAGGGCCCAATGCAAAATGAATATATAGGGCTGCTGTTCAAGAATCATTAAGAATTTCTGAAGTGACTAACACAACTATAGCACAAGAATATGGGGAAAGGGGCAAGGGAGGGGAGGGGAGGAGTGAGGTGGGGGTGGAGGGAGGGTAATTGGTGGGGCCACACCTACTATGCATCTTAGAAGGGTACAGGCGAACCTTACTAAATGTCTTCATATAATACAAATGTCTTCATATAATAACTGAGAAAATGCCAGGAAGGCTATGTTAATCAGTTTGATGAAATAGTTCAGATTGTGTATGAAACCAGCACATTGTACCCCTTGATTGCACTATTGTACACAGCTATGATTTAATAATAAAGACCAAAAAAAAAAAAGAATTATTAAGAATTTCAAAACAGTGACAGCAGAACACTAAACCAGATCCCTAGCTGGGCATGGTGAGGTGACTCATGCCTATAATACTAGCACTCTAGGACCCAAGGCGGGTAGATCACCTGAGTTCAGGAGTTCAAGACCAGCATGAGCAAGAGCGAGATCCCCGTCATCTCTACTAAAAATAAAAAAGCTGACCAGGCATTGTGGTGGTTGCCTATAGTCCCAGCTACTCAGGAGGCTGAGGCAGGAGAATCATTTGAGCCCAAGAGTTTGAGGTTGCTGTGAGCTATGATGATGCCACAGAGCTCAACGTAGAGCAACAGAGTGAGACTGTCTCAAAACAAACACAACAACCCAGATCCCCGTGTAACAACATAGGTCTCATGTCAACAAAACTGGCCTTGCATCTACTCTGGCACACTGCTTCCACACATGTGGGACCCTCATGGATGAATGGCCCATGGCAGGGGCAACCATGAATACACACTTGTGTGCACACTTGGTCACATGCAGCAGTGCTCTATAACTGACTTTTTACTGGGATGAAGTGTGCTGGTTAGCATTTAATAAACAAAATCAAAGTTGAGTCATATGTGACTTGCTTGAAAGCAAGAAATGCCAGCTGAAGTATTGAATGAATCACTGCCTTGAGTTCCATGAGTAACATTTTAATTGGGTTGTGACTAGTTTGGGAAAACTTTGAAGTTCCCACAACCCAAAGCCAATTTAAACCACCACTTATTTAATGCTTCCAAAGCCAAAGCTCACTGAATAAAATGAGGACCTAAGGAGTTTCATGAAGATGCTTCTTCACTGGATGGATTATGAAGCACAGGGCAGCTCTGTCTTCCTAAACAAGAAGGGGCAGCAAGTCACATTTAGTGAGCATCTCCTATGAGCAGCCGGTGCTCAGTGATTTGCATGTGTTATTGAGGCACCACTATTTGTAAGTGCTGGGCACAGTGCCTGGCATACGGTAGGTGCTTAGTGAATGGTAGCTGTATTAGTAAGTACTACTCATGTAGTAAAAAGTACTGTATTTCATCAGAACCTAGAATCCTACAGGCTGTGGGACACACATAATTTTCTGGAACACTAAGAAAGAACAGAACAGCACCATTACCTAACACCAGCCAAGACACACTGATGGGAAGATGTGCTGCAGTGTCAGAGGTGCTTAAATGTGGAAAGTGTGTCTCAGAGTTGACAGCAGCCAGGATCAGCAAGGACAAATGACCTTCCCAGCTCACAGAGGTTCAGAAAGCATAACAACAAGCCAGAAGTTTTCGATACTCTGTTATCAGAAGCTGAGCAGCATATTCCTGAGTTCTGGCAACACACAGCAGGCTCAGCAGCTCCACTCACAATGTATGGGGCACTGCTTTGAGGGGAGGAGACCTGCCTCGGTTTCCCACAAAGTGCTGCTGATGCACCCGGATCTGTGCAGTCTGGAGGTTGAGGACAGAGGCTTCCTTCTTTGGATCTCCCCACATTTGACCAAGGACAGGAACGGGGACAGGAACAGGTGGGAGCATTTTCCTCAAAGCAAGTTTCAGAGATTAGCAGTCATTTTGAGGAATTCAGGCCTGCCCTAAGCCGGTCCTTGGCCTCCTCCGATCCTCATGCAATTATTCATTAAGTCAGGAGACTGGCCTTGGAAGGCAGTGAGCTCATGAATATGCACTGGTGGGTCCTCATAAATTATGCATTCCATACCCGAGGCTGCTAAGAACCCCTTAGCCCTGCGACAGAAGGCCTGCTCACAAGGACTCTCGGGCCGCACGTAGTCTTATCTCCCCCCCCCCCCACTCTTCACCATAACAGACCTACAGGGACCCACACTAGCTCTGTTAAAACAGTGGACTCTGGTTTGCAAAGAAAACTGGAGTTTACATGGCTGTGACTCCTCAGATGGCAATGCCGGTGAGTCTGGTGGGACTGTCTGAGTCAGACAAGCCTGTGTGTGACAGGGGAAAGCCTCATCCGTGCTTCAGGCCCATCGATGTCAAAAGCCGCCTGAAAAGCTGCTGCCCAGATGTGTGATTTACATGTTCCTCCAAACTGGAGCATGCTCAGGTGTCATGGAACATGGTCCAAGTGCCATGGGAATAAACACTGGGCCAGGAATCAGGGTGAGACCCAGGTGGCAGCAGGCAAGAGAAGGAAGGGGCTCTGTTCTCCCGAATGCAGGCACCTCGGGTGAGCATAGCAGCCAGCCCCAAAGCCAGGCTGGGTATGTTGTGGGCACGCCACCAGTCAGGCCAGGGCTCAAGGGGAGCTCTTCAGAGCCGGCTGGGCTCCAGGCTGCGTCTCCCTCCTGCCCAGTGGCGGCCACGCACACCCACCCTATCTGACAGTTCTCTGCTGCCCCTCAGCCAGACTGGAGTGCAGCTCTGGGTGAGGACACCCCCTTCTTAGAATCCCTTCCTTTGTCAGCACCTTTCCTGCTCTCAACAGCCACACGTGTTGGGGCACTTCAGATGCCTTATTTTGTTGTATCCTCCAACAGCCCGGAGAAGACGTAGGCTCCCCATCTCACAGCACAGGCCTCAGTGCCGAGAGGTGGCACGGCTGGGTTTGCACCACCCCACCCAAGCTCAGTCACTGTCTCCAATCCATGTCCAGCAGGTAGAGCCAGTTTGAGCCTTAACTGTCCTCATAGCAGGACCTATGGAAGTCCCCTCAAAAACCCTGTTAATGTTCATGGATCAAGAACTAGGCTTAAATCATTTCTTGTAAATAAAACAAAACCTCAGACTTCCAAATGTACATGAGAAATCAAACTTCTACAGAAAATTTGTTCAATGGAGAAAAAGAAAGTGAAATCAGCATAGTCCCTTTACTGGAAAACCCAGCCCTGTCAGCCAGGAAGGCTTCCTTTCTCTGTCATCTGTTTTTGGGCAAAGTTGTCCCAGAAAGGGATGTCTGTCTCCCTCACCCCTCTCCCATAAGCATGTCCCACGTTGCTGTGTTACCTCCATAGTTACCGCTTTTAATCACTGCAGGACATGGAGTAAAATGCACCAGCTTTCTACACAGAACCATTCCCTGATGTTGGGATTGCTGTGCAGGATTTTTGAAAGTCAGTGTTCAAAAGAAATGACTTTCAGCCTTCGTGAATTTAATTCCTATGTTGCATTGCTACTGGAGGACATCTGTCCACCAGTCCCTACCCCATGCAGCAAGCCTCTTACTGCATGTAACATGCTTATTTTCCTGACCTTGCTGCATGGGCCTTGAAGACAGAAAGAGAGCCAGCTCAAGCCCCCACACATGCTGACAGTTTCCAGTATTATCTTGCTCTCATCATAGAGCCCGGTCTTGGGCCAGACACTCCTGCGTTGTGTGGCGTCTCTGGTCCCACCCTATAGCTGACCAAAGGAGATCTTACCCAACAGCTGCACTCAGCCAGCAAGTGCAAAACTGGGACTTAACCACAGATCTCTCTCATGTGAGTGCTTCCTGTGTGCTACCTGTGGGCCACAGAAACAGTGAAGGCCTAACCCCGGGGCAGCCACAGGCAAGCAGGGAGAAAGAAAACCAAGGAGCTATGGACAAATGCCAGAAGCCCTGGTAGATCAATAATGCCAAGAAAGGCTCAAGAAGTGTTTTCTCTGTGCAAGACACTGCTCCACTATTTGAAGAGCTTTACAAATGTTAACTTGCTTAATCTTCACTGAACCCTAAGAGGCATTATTATTATCCCTGTCTTACAGATGAGGAAACTGAGGCTCAGAGGCTGACTAACTTGGGCAGAGTCACACAGCTCGAGAGTGACAGAGTCAGGATTTGAACTCAGGCTGTCCATCTACAGAGTCTGTAATCATAACCACCTTGCTCTTGTTCTGTCCAAATGTAATTCAGCTTTATACCCCCTGCGGTAGCTAGCACAGGCCCTTCCCACCCTTATGTGCCCCATTAATATTTGCCGAATGGATGTTTGCCAAGTATTGAGTTGTGGGTAACACAGAAGAAGGCAGGCTGGCAGAGTGGCAGGCGTCACAGACCAGCATCTCTCACAAGGTGTTGTGGAACCTGGCAGCCCTTCTCAGGTTGAGCAAAATTGTATAATATGTCTGCATAAAAGATTTATATGGAAACATGGAGGCCTACTTACACACTTTGTGGAGTCAAGGTGAAGAGGTGGTCTGGAAGATCGGAGTAAGTCTTGGAAATGACCTTCCCTGGGCTAGAATTGGGGGCAAAATAACATGAAATTTGAGGGCGACAAAATCCAGCACTTGGGGTGGCACCTGTGGCTCAAAGGAGGAGGGCACCGGCCCCATATATCAGAGGTAGCAGGTTCAAACCCAGCCCTGGCCAAAAACTGCAAAAAAATTAAAAAAAAAAAAATCCAGCACTTGGATCAGCCTGAAGAGTTTCCAGATGGAAACCGTGACAACCAGAAAACACATCGGGGCAGGGCTGATAGACTCAGGGCTGAGCATATATGAGCAGAGACAGGAAAAGGACTTCATGTTAATTAACTCCAATGGTGAGCCCTGTACCAGTTCACCTTTGGCATCTTCACTTGTATCCTAGGACAAACAGCAGCACCTGTGCCAGTGGGTTATTTGTACATTTACTTTTTTCCATAAACTTTTTTTGAAATATGGAAATGTGCTGTGCTTACAGAAAAGTGCCCAGGTTGTAAGTGAACCACTTGATGGACGTTCACCAAGTGAACAAGCCCATGTGACTGCCCCCCCACCTCTGAGGCCCCTCACACCTATGTTTATGTAAATAGAAATAGCAAAAGTTGGCAAAGAAATGGAGCAACTGGAACTCACACACATTGCTGATACGATGTAAGTTGTTAAAACCATTTCGAAGGGGCGGCACCTGTGGCTCAGTGGCAGGGCGCCAGCCCCATATACCGAGGGTGGCAGGTTCAAACCCAGCCCTGGCCAAAGTGCAACAAGAAAGTCGCCGGGCACTGTGGCGGGCACCTGTAGTCCCAGCTACTTGGGAAGATGAGACAAGGGAATCGCATTGCTTAAGCCCAGGAGTTGGAGGTTTTTGTGAGCTGTGATACTACGGCACTCTACTGAGGCCAATAAAGTGAAACTCTGTCTCTACAAAAAAAAAAAAAACATTTTGGAAAACTGATATTATCTGCTAAAGTTGAATAACACTCCTGCGTACATATGTATGATACATGTTTATGTATGTATATAGGTGAGTGTGTGTAAACGTATGTGCCACTCCAATGACTAAATCTAGCAGTAGACACACAAGCACATATATTCCTGTATTTACTAAAGACGGCATCCATAGCATGTTCGTGACAGCTTCTGGCTGGAGTGAACAGTAAGACAGCTGTAATAAATATCCAGTATGTTCACGCCATGGGGCACTCTTCATCAGTAAGATGGGAGGAAGGGGGAACAGCAGGACGGTCTCACAAGCTAAAGGAGCCAGTCGCACACTGGCACACCCAATAAGGCTCCTGCCACTGTCGTCAGGAATTACGTAGAAAAGTGCCCAGTGAGTACACTGTTGTTCCTGTTCCTGTGACTATTTCTCTATACCTCACTAAGCTATGTGATGTTGTGGCTGATTTTTACCACTTACCATTTATATTCTTTAACCTCTCTGAGCCTCAGCACAGTTGTGCAATAACTGCAGCGTGGGTGGCGACGTGGGCTGGTTCTCAGGGTGGAAGGGACACCGGGAGGACCTTGATCTAAACCACCACACCCACCTCTACCATGCTAGGGTTGGGGACCGCCCTCAAGAGGCTGAGGCCAGCAGGAAGCTGGGCTCTGGGCAGTAACTGACCCTGGGAGGCCTTCCCTTAAAAGTGGGGTCTGGGTCTCAGGGCTCACCTTTGCTTCTTGCTAACATTGTGGGTCAGCTGAGGGTCCCAAATGCTTCCTGGAGGGAGAGACAACTTGCAAGAAGGGCAGGAACCCTGGAACAAAGGAGTGGGGGGCAGCAGAGACAGCTGCTAGTCCCATACCTGCCAGAGACTTGCTGTGTGACCTTCCTCCTCTCCTGCCCTCTCTGGGACTCACTCTCCCATGAGGATGTTGGGCTAGGCAGCTCTGGGGCTGCCTCTTCCTCCCTACAGCCTTCTTTTCACCCACTTCTTAGAGGTCTTGAACAGCAACACTTTACACAGGTTATTGTCCTTCTTCCTCTCAGCCGCCCTACAGTGCAACAGATGAGGGACATGCAGCTCAGAGAGGCTCAGCAACCTGCCTAAGGTCACACAGACAATATAAGGCGGGGCAGGAATTCGCCTGGTTGTTTGGCCTCCACCATGCTTCCCTGGTCAAGGCAAAGCCTTTGGCTGGTTTTCCCTGTTGAAATCTCTCTGAATAATGTACGTTTCTAAGAAGCTCCTGGGTTTTGCTGACACTGCTGGTCCCAGGTGCAGGCTTTGAACACTAAGGCGCTGAATCATGCTTCAAGGCGCTGCAGTCTAGTGGAGCACACGGACTTGTGAACAGATGAGGGCTGTAGTTTCTTAAGAGAGAGTGCCCAAGGTGCTGCCAAGGGACAGAGGGAGGCAGGTGAGGTGACCAAGTATAAGAGGGGAGAAGTTACAACATACAGCCCAGCTAGGTACATGGCGTGGAACCATGGAAGCCTGTGAAGCATGTACTGCAGTTTCCTGAGGGCTGTGGCTTGACCTACAAATTGTCATCGTGCCATATCCTAATCAGTATTTTTGAGGGGGAGGGGGAGACAGTGTCTTCCTCTATCATCCAGCTAGAGTACAATGGTGTCATCATAGCTCATAGCAACATCAACCCTCAGGCTCAAGCCACCCTCCTGCCCCAGCCTCCTGAGTAGCTAGGACTATAGCACCCTTTCTTAAGGGTCTCACTGTAGCTCAGGCTGATCTCGAACTCTTAACTTAAAGCAGTCTTCCTGCCTTGACCTCCCAGAGTGCTAGGATTACAGGGGTGTGCTACCATATTCAGCCATTCAATCAGTGTTTATTTTAGATGTGGTAAAATGTACATAATAAAATTTACTAACTTAACCTCTTTTAGGTGTACAGTTCAGTGGGATTAAGTAGATTCACATCATTATGCAACCATCACCACCATTCATCTTGAGAATTCTTGCAAAATGGAAATTCTGTCCCCATTGAATAATAACTCTTTCTTCTCCTCTCTGCCTAACTCCCGGTGATGACCATTCTGCTTTCTATCTCTATGAATTTGACCATTTTATGTATGTCATATAAGTATTTGTAAGTCATATGGTATTTATACTTTTGTGTCTGGCCCATTTCACTCAGAACAATGCCCTGAAGGTTCATCCATGTTGTAGCACAAGTCAGAATTTTCTTCCTGCATAATATTCTGTGTATGCCACATTTTATTCATCCACTCATCTGTTGATAAACATTTGGATTATTTCAACCTTTTGTCTACTGTGAATAGTGCTGCTATTATCTATTTGAGTCTCTGCTTCTAATTTTTTTGAGTATATACTCAGAGGTGGAATTTCTAGATTATATGGTAATTTTATTTTTAACTCTTTTTAGGAATTCTGTATTGTTTGTTGTACATAGATCAACTAACAATTTTAAGGGGGGTTACCAACAATGGCATAAGATGGCCAGTACCTTCCACCATTGTTTAATGTCAAATGAATAGTTCCACCCTTCTGGACTTAAAAACCAGGTTTGAACTCTTCACCATTGAAATTCTATTGGAAAATGTTAAATGTCTGCCCAAATCAACAATAATAATTTGTTTCACTTGGCAAGGAAAAATGTTTAAAATTTAATGAAGCCAGCAGATTTCCACAATCCTAGGTTGCCAAGCAGCAATCATGCTAATAAATGGCTAGTGCTTTCCTTGTAAGAAGAATGTTTGCCGGGAGAGAGAGGGTCAGTTGCTAATGGAGAGAGGCTGGCCATCGGGCTTCTATAGGAAGCAAAGTGCAATCCATCATTTTGGATTGTTTACTTTGAAAATGCAGTGTGTCCACTGGGAGTCACAGTTTTCCAAAGGTCTTCTTGCTGGTCCTGCTGATTCATATTCCCATAATTCCTCTACCACATAATATTTTCCCATCACCATGGAGACTGTGTGAGAAGAAGGTATGGTGAGAAACATCAGGGTTTACTTCTTATTTCACAGAACCAAGATTTAACTTCTGCTGAAAAGTGGCCTCCAAGCTCATAGTTTAGAGGGAAAAGTGGGTTCCACTCAGCAGAGCTTTCCAGAGCTACATGCCAGGCAGTGAGCGCTGAGCACCTTGTCCTGGTTAAGTCACTTTCTAGTCATCGGCCTTGGGCAAGGCTCTGTCTCCCCAAGCCTCAGCTCCTTCCTCTGTAAAATGGGATGGAGGACAGGATTAGGTTTCTCTGAGGAATTGGTGGAGAAACAACAAGACTCTTATAAATTGTAAAACTTTATTCAAAACAAAAAAGTTCCAAATAAAACCCAATTACAACCTCCCGCCCCTTATTCCAGGCCAAGGTGCTATTGCAGGTGGTTTCATCTTATGTCCCTGTGGGTTGCTTTCTCAGGGCCTCCCCCTGTACCCTCATTCACACACACACACACACACACACTGTGACCTCGTAGGAGACAGAAGCTTTGCTTTATATTTATTGTGAACCCTCCAGTTTGCTGAGCACATAATTCTACTCAGAGTAGGCTTTGAGAAATACTCACATGCAAATTGGGATCCAGCAAATACTTGCCAGGTCCACTCTGTGTGGGTTTGGGGGGCCCAGAGATAAATCAGAGGGAGAGGATGAGTCACCCCGATTCAAAGTCACCCCTTTGGTTTCCTGGCAGCTTTTTCCAGGGGGTGTGGGAGTGAAGTACTCCCACACTAAAAGTGCATATGGAATGTAAGATTCATCCCAATGTCAGAAACCTTCCCAGGGAAAAAGGTACGTCTTAAAGTTGAGGAAATACAGGCATCACAATGCCACGTGTTAAGTGAAGTTCTCAGAACAGGGTGCTGTTCTGACATTCACTCTGCATGGAGAGGAGGGGAGGTGGGGTTTCCAGGGCCTTCATGGAGCATCCGTCTGAGCCAGGGTGGTGACTTCTGCAGCATGAAGACCGTGGAGTCCATGGAGCTGCCTCAGGGGAAAAGACTCCACAACAGCTGGAAGACATGGGCAGAGGCCCAGAGAGGCAGAACAGCATGATGCAGTGTGAAGAACTGTCCATAAGCCCACGGGGCTGGAGCAAAGAAAACAGAGGAGGTGGAGATAAGGCAGCCCGCCTGGGCCAGGAATGACCACACACAGCGACACACTGGATTAGCTGGCACAGAGTTCATGCTGGGATGGTGTGTCACATGCACCAGAAGAGCTGGGCGAAGGGGCAAACTTGGACATGCATTAGAACAACCCCTAGTGCTGGTTGTGTCTTTTTTGTCAGCAGTTTGGGCCTCCAGAGTCACCCAAACTGGAATTGGTTGGTGGTCTGGGGGTAGAGATGTGATTACCAAGCACTGCAGACCCCTCTACCTTGGATGAAAACCAACCAGAAGGATCTCTTTTTGGTCCTCCTTTCTTAAGCAGCCTCTCAGTCTTGCATTTGCCAGTGGTTCAGTGGAGGCGAGGTAGCAGCAGGAATCATCTCCTCTGCCAGTCAGCCCACTAGGCGTTCTGCAGCCCTGCTAGGTGCCCGAGGAGCTTGGGATGTCAGGATGTGGACAGCGAGCATCATCCCAAGGATCACTTGCCTTGGTCACAGAGTCCTCGATGTGGGTGCCAGCAGGAGAAGGCTCTAGTAGAGTGCTGTGGAAGGTGGTCCCTTTGGAACTTGGGGCGTACAAGTTCCATGGGACTTATCTCCCATGGGCAGTGCTGCCCTGGATCTCAGCAATCCCGGCCCATCTGGAGGAGGTAGGTAGGGACACAAGCTCTGCTCTTATTTGTGAGGGCTCCATTCTCCCCCAGCCAGGCATTTAGAGCAGAGAGTTGAGCTTCCTTGGTTTATGTGGTTGGATGTCACTCCTCTTTGGGGCCTGACATCAAACTGTTTATATGTCTCCAATCAGGACCTAGACAGACATAAGGGTTTCGGCATTTGGACAAGTGTCATGATATCTTCTAGACATACCTGTCTTTAACACTCAAGTATTCGCAGGACATTAACTTGGAAACAGGCCATGTAAATGTAGGGAAAATTCCCTGCAGGTTACATCTCTGGTGAAAAGGCAGTGGAGTGGGGAAGGGATGAGCAACACCCACAGGTCCTCTTCATTTTACTCCCCTTTTCTCCTCCTGCCTGGGAATAGAAACAGGGTTCTTCTGGGCTTGGTCTGGCCCCATCAACTCCTCCAGTCGCATATCCTACCAGTCCCTTCCAAGTTCCAGCCATCTGATAGCCCCAAAATGTCTTTACTTTGCTCGCTTTGCATCTTTTTCCTTGTTCACCCAGTTCCAAGTACACCTCACCTTGCCAGTCTTGTTCAGTTTCCTTTAAGGTAAAGGAATTACCTCCTTCTGTCCTCCTATGGTGGTTACCTAAGAGTCAGAACTGTGTTCAAACTCCAGTTCTAGCTGTTAGTTTGGGCTGCTATTAAGGGATACCATTCCCTGGGTAAACAACAGAAATGTATTGCTCACAGTTCTGGAGTTTGCTAAACAGATCCAGTGTCCAGTGAGGAATCACTTCCTCTGGACTTCCTTTTCATCTGGCTATCTTCTCATCATATCCTCAACATGGTAGAGAGAGCAAAGAGTGGCAAAGCTCTCATGTTTTTTTACAAAGGTACTAATCCCATTCATATGGGGCTCCTCCCTCGTGACCTAATCACCTCCCAAAGGCCTCACCTCCTACTGTCAGCAGTGTAGGTATGTTTGTGTCCCCCACAATGCTGGGGGCACACAAATACAGGGTGGCCACAAAGTTCATGTGCAATTTAAAATAGTGTATTGTGCACCAACTTTATGGCCCCCCTATATAGAGTCCATAGAATTAGCTCAGTTATTTTACCTCCTTGGGCCTCATTTTCTCTGTCTGTAAAATAAAGATGTCATTACCACCTGGTCAAGTAGCAAGAGTTATTTAACTGGGTAATACGCTGAGCACAGGGCCTTAAACATCGTAGCTACTCAAGAAACATTAATTTCTTCCCTTTCCTACTCTTCCTTACAGCAGTTTCCACTGGTTATATAACAATTTGTTTGTGTTTCACCTATTAGAATTTTCCAGGTTCAATTGTTCAGTTTACTCTAGAAGAGTGGTTTTCAAACTTTTCAAACTTTTTTGTAAGAAATATATTTTACATCACAACGCATATGTATAAATATCAATTAGAACAAGATGTATTGAGATCTTCTCCATCATTACGGATTTCTTTTTTTCTCTAATTATCCTATACATTGCTGACAGAAGGGTACTAAAATCTCCTGTGAAGTTGGCTATTTTTCCCTTTATGGTTGTAAATTTTTCCTTCATGTATTTTGATATTCTCTTATCAGACACATACACATTTATTATTGTTTTGTGTTCCTGATGAATTGACCCTTTAATCATTATGAAGTGGTCATCTTTTTTTTTTTTTTTTTTGTAGAGACAGATTCTCACTTTATAGCCCTGGGTATAGTGCTGTGGTGTCACACTGCTCACAGCAACCTCCAGCTCTTGGGCTTAAGCGATTCTCTTGCCTCAGCCTCCCTAGTAGCTGGGACTACAGGCGCCCGCCACAGCGCCCGGCTATTTTTTTTTTGTTTTTGCAGTTTGGCCGAGGCCGGGCTTGAACCCGCCACCTTCGGTATATGGGGCCGGCGCCCTACTCCCTGAGCCACAGGAGCCGCCCAGCCTGTTTATTTTTTTAAGAGGAATTAAGGTTTTATTGTTCACCTCATTGAGAGTGGAGTGTGGAATGTGGACAGTATATTATTCCAGGGGGAGAGAATAGCCTATACAAAAGCCCAGAGTTATAAGAGAAAGTGGTGGTTTGTAGGAACTGAAGGATATTTCATTACAGCTGAGAAATTACAGTGCAAAGAAGGAAGTGGAGAGAGAATGATTGGAGGGGAGTGCGATTAGAGGCAGGGAGACAGGCTGCTGATGATCTTGGATAAAAGTAGTGCAGCGTGTATGGAAAGAAATGGATTCATTCAAGAAATATTTTAGGCTCAGCACCTGTGGCTCATGCAGCTAAGGTGCCAACCACATACCCCTGAGCTGGTGGGTTCGAATCCAGCCCGGGCCCACCAACCAACAATGACAGCTGCAACCAAAAAATAGCCAGGTGTTGTGGCAGGCGTCGGTAGTCCCAGCTACTTGGGAGGTGGAGGCAGGAGAATCACTTGAGCCTAGGAGTTGGACGTTGCTGTAAGCTGTGATGCCAGGGCACTCTACCCAGGGCAACAGCTTGAGGCTTTATCTCAAAGAAAAAAAAATATTTTAAAAGATAGAATTGATAGGTGTTAATGATTAACTGACATGGAAAGTAAGAGAGAAGGTGGAGTTAAAGACTCCCACCATTGGTTTTGATGCTGTTCATTTACATGAGCAAAGGGGGAGGATGAGGTTGCTGAGAGATGGGAAAGGTTAAATTTAAGACAGGTGGAGTTTGAGGTACCCAAGAATCTTTTTCTTTTTTTTGTGGAGACAGAGTCTCTTTATCGCCCTTGGTAGAGTGCCATGGCATCATACGGCTCACAGCAACCTTCAGCTCTTGGGTTTAGGCAATTCTCTTGCTTCAGCCTCCCGAGTAGCTGGGACTACAGGCGCCCACCACAACACCCGGCTATTTTTTGTTGCAGTTTGGCTGGGACCGGGTTTGAACCCACCACCCTTGGTATATGGAGCCAGTACCCTATCTACCAAGCCACAGGCGCTGCCCTACCCAAGAATCTTTTAAGAGGAATTCATTAATTTCTTGAGGCAGCTAGTCTACAACCAAAGTAAATTCACCCAGAAATTATTGAACAAAACCTAACATCCACAATGGTGAAAGGAAGAATCTTATAAGAAGAGATGTCAGGTAGCTGCTCATAATGTGTATTTGCATTTCTGGAGAGAGCTCTAGTGTAGAGGTGTGAAATAGAAGTCATCAGCTTTAAGATAGTAATTGAAGCCAAGAGGATAGGTGACCATGCCCAAGAAATGAAGCTGAGGGGTCTCAAATGGAGTAATTTTGTCCCTCATTAGAGATGTCGAGAGGCTTCTTTTGGTTGATTGTTACAATTTGGGAAATGCTACTGGCATCCACTAGGTATGTCCTGACAGCCTAAATGCACAGAACAGCCCTACAATAAAGAATTATCCAAGCCTCTAAAATGTCAGTATTGCGGGAAGTTGAGAAACCTGATCTAGAGAAAGAATAGGAAGAACCCAGAACATTTAAGACTGGCAGAACAGAAATAAACAGAGAAAACTAGTAAGACAACCAGGAAAGTGAGTGACATGGAAACTAAGGGAAAAGTGTGTCTTCTGAGAATCTTGACTCCTACTGGGAAGTCAAATAGTGTTGAGACTAAATGTGCCTGCTGGACCTGGCAATATTGGTGACCCTGAATAAACAAGTTGCTAGGGTTGAGGAGTGGGTAGTAAGAGAAAGGGGAGGGTGTAATAAGCTAACTCTAGGCACTTGCTGCCAGGCACTGTGCGAAACATTGTTATGTCCATTATTACTTTATCTTCACATTCTTCTGAAGGTAGACACTGTTATTTTTTTTATAAAGAGAAGCTTGAGACTCTACTGGGGTTTGGAGCAGTTAAATAACCTTCCCACAATCAGAGCTAGTAGGTAGAACTCTGAGTTGCAAGTCCTACGAGGATACAAAGATGAAAGGGCAAAGGAAGCCTGGAGATTCACATAAAGGGCTTGTTTGAAACTCTGTCACTAAGTAGCTGTTGACCATAGGCAAATCAGCTAATCTTTCTATACTGAGGTTTCCTTATCTGGAAAATGGGGGAATGAATATAAAATAAAATACGGCTCGGCGCCTGTGGCTCAACGGGCTAAGGCGCCAGCCACGTATACCTGAGCTGGCAGGTTCGAATCCAGCCTGGGCCCGCCAAACAACAATGACGGCTGCAACCAAAAAATGGCCGGGCGTTGTGGTGGGCGCCTGTAGTCCCAGCTACTCGGGAGGCAGAGGCAAGAAACTCGCTTGAGCCCAGGAATTGGAGGTTGCTGTGAGCTATGATGCCACAGCACTCTATCCAGGGTGACAGCTTGAAGCTCTGTCTCAAAAAAAAAAAAATACTTATGAGCTCTTAGCTAATACTATTCTAAGCACTTTTACCTGAATTACCTTCATTATTCCCCTAACAACCCAGCAAGCAGGTATTTATTTACTTCCATTCTACAGGTAAGGAATTGAGACACAGGGATGGAAAGTCATCACAGGTTATTTATTTTTTTGAAACAGAGTCTCACTTTCTTGCCCTCGGAAGAGTGCTGCGGAATCATAGCTCACAGCAACCTCCAATTCCTGAGCTTAAGTGATTCTCTTGCCTCAGCCTCCAGAGTAGCTGGGACTACAAGCGCCTGCCACAATGCCTGGCTATTTTTTTGTTGCAGTTTGACCAAGGCTAGGTTTGAACTCGCCACCCTTGGTATATGGGGCCAGCACCCTAATCACTGAGCCACAGGTGCCACTCCTGCACATATTTTTGACAAGTCAGTGACTCTCTGCACTTCAGTTTTCTATCTGCGTGTGTGCCTCTGCACGTTTTTACCTGCTTGCTCTTGATTTTGGGGATTGCCAGGAGGAGCAAATATAAACTAGATGTCCAAGTACTTTGGAAACCATAAAATGAAAAACCGTTATACTAGCCCCATTTATCAGATAAAGGAAGAAAGGCTGAGTTGGTTTTTTTTTTTTTTTTTTGAGACAATCTCATTTTGTCACCCTGAGTAGAATGCCATGGTGTCACAGCTCACAGTAACCTCCAACTCTTGGGCTTAAGTGATTCTCTTGCCTCAGCCTCCTGAGTAGCTGGGACTACAGGCACCCTCCACAACACTCGGCTATTTTTGTGAGACAGGGTTTTGCTCTTGCTCAGGCTGGTGTCAAACCTGTGAACTCAGGCAATCCACCCTTCTCAGCCTCCCTGGGATTACAGGTGTGCGCTACCATGCCTGGCCCCCAAGGCTGAGTTTTTGAAACAGGCCATCTGTTTATGGGCATGTCTTATTTACCTGTAAGATTATTTCCAGGGGAAATCTCCCTTTTTTGTCTTGCTCTTTCTATATTGGCCACATATAATAACTAGCCTTTTGTCTTTTTGAAGCCAACCAGCTGCTATAACCACCAAGGAGGAGCTGAGAGTTTTCACAGTTGGTGCGTAATAGGGAAGCAATATGGCATCTTCATTAAAAGTAGATCTTTGGAGGGTTAGACAGCTACATTTGAATTGTTATTAGCTGACAGCTACAGTGTGCTATCCTCTAACTTATGAGTAATACCCTTCTAAGATTTTTTTAAGTTCATTTAATCCCTCCCAAAAAAGGCTTTTTAAAGTTTTATCTAGTGTTTTCTGATAATAAAAATTTACATATTTTTGGGCAACGCCTGTGGCTCAGCGAGTAGGGCGCCGGCCCCATAAACCAAGGGTGGCAGGTTCAAACCCGGCTCCAGCCAAACTGCAAAAAAAAAAAAAAAAAAAATAGCTGGGCACTGTGGCGTTGTGGTGCTTTTTACAGACTGAGCTGGGACAGAAAGGAACTTGAGGCTGATCCCTTCCAAACAAAGATGATCATAGTGTTATTTTTTTTACATGTGAACATTACAGCATTGTAGAACTGCATAACATGGCAACTAAAGTCACATAATCACCTATCCAAAGAAAACCATTGTTAACAGTTGGTGGGGAGAATATAAACATACATTTAAAGTATGTATTATAAATCTCAGGTAAGAGTAAGAGGCAGAGAAGTCAGGCAGTTCACTGTCTGCTTTTAGATAGGGTCTGACGTCAACTCTTTTAATTCTTACAACAACCCTGTGGGATGCTGCTGTACTTTAACCTTGGCAGTTTGAATCTTGTTCCATCAGCAGCAACAGCACATGGGAGCTTATTAAAAATGCAAAATCTCAGGCATCTTCCCAGGGACTGCAGGTGACTGCATTTTAACAGGATTTTTTCATGTTATTCGTGTACATACAGCAGTCTGAGAAGCCTGCTCTACTTCCCACTGAACCTACTTGTAGAATAAAGAAGGAACTGGGGCCAAATGAGGGCACCCACAGGACAAACAGGGAGGAAAGAACTTCCCTGAAGTGAGCTATAGCCCTGGCCCTCCAGGCAAAGTTGGTCTCTACTTCCTCTGCTACCATTGTACTTGATGCCTGAAAGTTACCTATTTCCAGGTAGTCGCTGTCGGTTAAGCAAGGTGGGGGCTAGCAGGCGCCCACCTCCTGCTCGAGTAAGGGTGGCTGTGCGACTGCGGCCATTTGTGGATGGAACAGCTGGAGCAAGTGATCCTCCCTGCGTGCGGGCTATAGACAGCTACTCTCTTGAGATTGCCAACTGGAGAAACCACCAGGAGACACTCAAATACCAGTAAGTTTCAGGCCATTCTTCCCTCACACCATCACCTCTCTTCCAGATCTACCTCTCTTGGGTCTTTTCTCCCTCCCCAGCACCAGTTTGTTCCCTCCCTTCATTTGTTTGTTCAGGAAATGTTGGCGGGTACCCACTGTGATAAGCGCTTTCTAGGATACTGCAGAGAGAGACTGGAGACTGAATCAGATACACATTACTGTTCAGTCTTGAAGGGGAAACAGGCCAAGGGAGGAAGGAGCAGCAAAAGTGAGCAAAGGAACCCTAAGTAGGGTCTGATGGGACCTATGGGAAGGGTTAGAGGAACGTAGACCAGTCAGCCATTGCAGGCTGCAGCTGGGTAGTGTTAGAAGACCACCCAGATTTGGGGGCAGAATGCACAAGTGCAACTACTTTTAAAAATCTCAGTGGGAATTTAAAGTTCAAACTCCTTAGGCTGTTAAGCTAGGCCAACCAAGGGGTGGCAAACCAGGGACTCCAGGTCAATTCTGACCAGGAGTCTTAGTAAAGTTTTATCATTCATTTACATTTTGTCTATAACTGCTTTCCAATTGCAATGGCAGGGCTAAGTAGCATGTGACCCACAAAACTGAAAACATTTACTATGTCTTTACAAAAAGTTTGTTAACTCCCATTCCAGGCCCTTGACAATTTGGCTTCAGTTTTTTTCCAGCCTTATTCCCTTCAACACATATAAAACTCTCTGGTGTGGCCTAAGCCATAACTTCTCCCCCAGACTGCAGTGAATTGGCTGTAGGTATGTTGAGTCTATGCCAGCCATAGGCAGCATCCTCTGTTTTTCCCATTATGGTATATAAGTACAATGTTCTGTACATGTCACTGTGTGAAAAAGGTTGAGAAACTGCTCTTTACACCTTGTCTTATCTATTAATATGTGCTATTCTCAGTACTTCAACTTTCTTTCCCTTCTGTCAAAATCATTATTTCCTTCAGCAGAATCAGTTAAGTCCTTCTAGTGTGTTCTCATCTTTGTTTCCTAAATCACAGCAAAGTATGGGTAATTAGCCCACCAGATTACAAAATTCCCAAAAGCAGTCACATTAGGTTCGTCTTTGTATTCCTAACACTAATACAGAGACCGGGACAGAGTAGGTGTTCAGTGTATTTTTTTTTTTTTTTTTTTTTTTTTTAGACAGAGCCTCAAGCTGTTGCCCTGGGTATAGTGCCACGGCATCACAGCAACCTGGGCCCAGGTTGGATTTAAACCTGCCAGCTCACTCAGGTGTATGTGGCTGGTGCCTTAACCACTTGAGCCACAGGCGCCGAGCCAATGTTCTGTGGATTTTTTTAAGTTTTTTTGTGCAAGATAAGGGATAGAGACTTTCTTTTAAATCTGAGGTCTGGGTGAGAATGCCCCTCTCCCCCAACCAAATATGCACACACTGATTTCTTCCTTTCTTCCTACCTATAGATTTGATGCCTTCTATGGGGAGAGGAGCACTCAGCAGGATATCTATGCAGGTTCAGTGCAGCCCATCCTTAGGCACTTGCTAGAAGGGCAGAATGCCAGTGTGCTTGCCTATGGGCCCACAGGAGCAGGTGAGAGAGCCAAATAGGAAATAGCTGTTGGTCAGAAAAAGCTAGAAACAGAAAGGAAAACCTCACAGCTTTCTCTCTTTTCCCAGGGAAGACTCACACAATGCTGGGAAGCCCAACACAGCCAGGAGTGATCCCCCGGGCTCTCGTGGACCTTGTGCAGCTCACAAGGGAGGAGGGAGCTGAGGGCCGGCCATGGGCCCTCTCTGTCACTATGTCCTACTTAGAAATCTACCAGGAAAAGGTGAGGCCACACTCTGGAGGGAAGAAACAAATGGTCTAAGTACTACCTTGTTCTAAGGTGAGACCTGGAAAGACATGTTGGGGTAGCAGATGGTACAACTCAGAATCCAGCAGAGAAAATGAGACTGATCCCCAGGAAGCAAGCAGCCTCTATATCAGCGGTTCTCAACCTGTTGGTCGCGACCCACAAGAACTGTATTAAAGGCTCGTGGCATTAGGAAGGTTGAGAACCACTGCTTTATATAGAGATTTGGCCTTACCTTTCATTGCTCAAACAGGTGTTAGACCTTTTAGACCCTTCATCAGGAGATCTGGTGATCCGAGAAGACTGTCGGGGAAACATTCTAATACCTGGCCTAACACAGAAGCCCATCACTAGCTTTGCTGATTTTGAGCGGCACTTTTTGCCAGCCAGTCGAAATCGGACTGTAGGAGCCACACGGCTCAACCAGCGTTCTTCTCGCAGTCATGCTGTGCTCCTGGTCAAGGTGAGGCCCATTGACAGGTGAGTAGGGCAGCCCTTGGAGCTTAAGCTAAGTCCAGGATTTTTGTTCTTACCCTCAGGTGGATCAGCGGGAACGTTTAGCCCCATTTCGCCAACGGGAGGGAAAACTCTATCTAATTGACTTAGCTGGCTCAGAGGACAACCGGCGCACAGGCAACAAGGGCCTTCGGCTAAAAGAGAGTGGAGCCATCAACACTTCCCTCTTTGTTCTGGGCAAGGTGGTAGATGCCCTGAACCAGGGCCTTCCTCGTGTGCCTTATCGGGATAGCAAGCTTACTCGCCTACTGCAGGTCAGGGCAAAGAAACTGGAGAAGGAGGCTCTCGGGCCTGCCGGGGGGCTGGGGAATAGCAGTCAAGAAACAGGAAGGCTGGCTCAGTGCCTCTGGCTCAAGCAGCTAAGGCGCCAGCCACATACACCTGAGCTGGTGGGTTCGAATCCAGCCTGGGCCCAGCAAACAACAATGACAGCTGCAACCAAAAAATAGCCAGGTGTTGTGGCGGGCACCTGTAGTCCCAGCTACTTGGGAAGTGGAGGCAGGAGACTCGCTTGAGCCCAGGAGTTGGAGGTTGCCGTGAGCTGTGATGCCAGGGCACTCTACCCAGGGCGACAGTTTGAGGCTCTGTCTCAAAAAAAAAAAAAAAAAAAAAGAAAGAAAGAAAAGAAAAGAAATAGGAAGGCTGGGCTTCTCCATCTCTGCCTGATCCCCATCCCTTAGGACTCTCTGGGTGGCTCGGCCCACAGCATCCTCATTGCCAACATTGCCCCTGAGAGACACTTCTACTTAGACACAGTCTCTGCACTCAACTTCGCTGCCAGGTCCAAAGAAGTGATAAACCGTCCTTTTACCAATGAGAGCCTACAGCTTCACGGTGAGGACTGGGGGAGGCAGGTATGGACAGGCTGAGTCTGGAAATCAGGAAGTTTGCTGAAGCCACCAAGCATATGCTGACTATCTCCCCTCCTCCACCTACCCCAATCTTCTTTTAGTCTTGGCACCTGTTAAGCTGTCTCAGAAAGAATTGCTAGGCCCATCACAGGCAAAGAGAGCCCGAGGCCCTGAAGAAGAGGAAATTGGGAGCCCTGAGCACACAACAGCTCCAGCTTCTGCCTCCCAGAAACTCAGGTGAGTATTGGGACTTTGGGTGTATCCCCTTCCTATTGTGTCTGGGTTAGCTGTGGAGCTGCGATGGGTATAGTAGCCTGTCAGATCATTAGGCAGAGACAGCTATGAACTTGTTCTCCCAATGAATTCACCTAAAATCTTACTTTGTTGAATTCACTGAAGTGCTAAGATCAGTCTATCCTCAGTGGGGACCTAAGGAACCTTAGGCTCCTACACCTTTCCATTTTCTAATTCCTTCAAGCCATCAGCAAAACCTCAAATTATAGGGCAGCTGTTTCAAGAACAAGCAAAGGATAATCTGAATCAGATCTCTCTAGTCCAGAAGATGACAGCAACCCTAAAGGAGATAGGGAAAAGATGAAGAGAGAAGTCTTGCTGAGACCTCTCCATCTATGTGTCAGGGCCCACATCTCCATGACTCTCCAAGGAGCTGGTTGCTGTCCTAATTTTGCCTTGTTTCTACTATTAATCCAGATAAAGCCTCTAAACTAAGTGTCCTCTAAAGTTCTGAGTGAGAATGCCCCCCCCCCCCCCCAGTCCTCCAATATCTGACAGGCCACTTGTTTGTGTGGCCTCTTGCTCCAACTCTGGTGGCTCTAACTCATGGAGGAGTACACAGCTTCTGAGTTAATGCAGTATGTGCTAATCTGCAGGCCACCTGTGTTCAGTGATGTTACTTTCTGGGTCTGGTCTCTTGAGCCCCCTCCCCTCCTCCACTTCAAGGAGTCAGTTTTAGCTTTGCCCTGTTCCTACCCCTATCCCTAACAAAGCCTCTGCAGTGTTAAGTCCTAAAAGTACTGAACAGAGGAGATCTGAGGAAGCCAAGGACTAATGTACATTCTGCCCCAGAAGACTACTGTAGTTGAGGGAAATGCCACACACAAGAAGATGCTTGTTCACTCATGACCCCACTTCTTAGACTTGTCTTTCCCAAGCTGTCAGCAGTCCCCTGAGTTTGTGGGCCTCACTTTTCAGGAAAGCAAGTAAGGTAAGAACCTCATGTGATGCCAGGTTGATAGTACACAGAACAAGGAGAACTAGCTGCATGTTCTGTGACAGCCAACTAGGAAGTATGACTTCTAGTGTTAGTCCACATATTTTCTGATCCTGCTCTTCTGAGGTATGTACACATAAAAAACAGGACAGTCCCTGTCCTTAAGGAGCTAGTTTCCAGTAGGTGCACAATAAAGCTAGTCATCGTGGGAAAGGTTGCATGCATCCAACTCACTGTGAAAGGTAATTGAGATGTAAGGAAGTTAAGGGAAAAATATTTTGGGTGAAAGGAATGAATGTTAGACCCAGATTAAGTCAGGACAAGATTAAGTGCGTGAACCAGCCTTTACCTACTGCCCACAGGATTAAGGCCTGGCAATTGACCCTTGAGTGGCTTTCAAATCCCTGCTAAAGATGACTTCCCTTCTGAAGCTTTCCCCAGCTATTCCAAATGAATAGAAACTAAGTTCTTGCTGTCACCTTATCATGTCTTTTGCTTTCCTCATTAGACAGTGAATGCTTCCGGGATAGGGAAATGTCTTAGATCCCTAATACTTGTTACTCAGGTAATCATTAAATATTTGTCTCATTTGATGAAGACACTGCACCCAGAGAGGTTAAATGACTTGTTTAGGGTTGCCTACCAAGTTAATATCAGGGTTCTGGAACCACAGGATATACCAAGTTAAAGGATGATGAGGAGAATCCTGCTGTGTAGAAGGTGATGAGGAGGTAGGTGGTTGTAACCTGTTTGTGTGCTCAGCCCCCTGCAGAAGCTGAGCAGTATGGACCCAGCCATGCTGGAGCGCCTCCTAAGCTTGGACCGTCTGCTGGGCTCCCAGGGGAGCCAGGGGACCCCTCTGCTGAATACCCCAAGGCGAGAGCGGATGGTGCTCATGAAGACAGTAGAGGAGAAGGACTTGGAGATTGAGGTTAAGTGTTGGTTACGGAGGAGGAGTGGGAAGTGGAAGCAGGGATTCCTACTGGCCTTGAGAAGTAATCCTAGGATCTTCAAGACAGGGAAAGACATTCAAAGGCTGGACTAACGTCTGGTTTTCACCCACCTTGGAAGTTCTCCAGCTTCTGCTTCAATGTCCTTGACATGGCTAAACTTAGAAAAATAGTTGAGATCAGATATGAGGAGGTGAGAAGGAAATTGTTCCAAGAAAAAGGAACAAATGTTAAACATTGCATTTACTAAAACTCAGCTCACGTTAAGACTCCGCTTGAACAATCTTTCCCTTTGCAAAGTATTTCCAGAGAAGCTTGTTCTACCTCTGAGCATCCCCCTGATCATTACAAAGCCCTTAATTATAATGTGCTCTACTTGTCTCCTGGTAGCTTCTCCCATTGGCCCTCACCCTGCATATTCACTCCGCTAATCCACAGCCCTTTAAGCTGCCCTGGAGTTGGCTCTGGGTCACAATTCTCCCTAATACTTTCCAACAGAGACTTAAGATGAAACAAAAAGAATTGGAGGCCAAGGTGCTGGCCCAGGAGGCTGCAAACCCAAAGGAGAAAGAGAATTGCTCTCCAACAGTGCTCCGACCCCTTTCTCATCGCACAGTCACAGTGACAAAGCCCCTGAAAAAGGCTGTGGTGATGCCCCTACAACTGAGTAAGTTTGGCTTTAGGGGCCAGGAGGGCACAGATAACTGAGTCCCCATAAAGGAGGAGGTTTTATCCGTAGCTGTTTTCATATCATTTACATTCTCCTACTATATGGCAGTCTCAGGGAGGGTAGGGGAGGATCTGAAGCAGTGCTGGATGCTCTGCCATCAGGTGTTTAGTACAATGGCATAGACAAGTATGTGCTTGATTACAATGCAAGACCAATTGAGACTGCTTTCAAATACAGGATATAATAAAGTCATATGGAGGTGGCACCTATGGCTCAGTGAGCAGGGAACTGGCCCCATACACTGAGGATGGCAGGTTCAAACCTAGCCCCAGCCAAACTGCAACAAAAGATAGCCGGGCATTGTGGCAGGCGCCTGTAGTCCCAGCTACCTGGGAGGCTGAGGCAAGAGAATCGACTAAGCCCAAGAGCTGGAGGTTGCTATGAGCTATGACACTACAGCACTCTACCAAGACTCTGTCTCTAAAAAATAAATAAATAAATAAAGTCATATGGGCTCAGTGCCTGTAGCACAGTGGTTATGGTGCCAGCCACATGCACAGAGGGTGGCAGGTTCGAACCTGGCCCAGGCCAGCTAAACAACAACAACTGCAACAACAAAAAATAACCAGGTGTTGTGGCTGGTGCCTAGAGTCCCAGCTACTTGGGAGGCTGAGGCAGGAGAACTACTTAAACCGAAGAGCCTGAGGTTGCTGTAAGCTGTGGCCATGGCACTCTACCAAGGGCGACATAGACTCTGTCTAAAAAAAAAAAAAAAAAATGTTATATGGAAACACAATTGGTTAACTCAGGACAGAGGGGAGTTAGGGAATCAGAAACCAATACAACCAAGTAGCTACCAGAGATGGTAAAAAAGTGGCCTCTGCACTGACTTCAATTCTCAACTCCTGCTTTCAGTTCAGGAGCAGGCAGCATCCCTAAATGCTGAGTTCCATATCCTGAAGAATAAATGCCGGAAAAGAAAGGTGAGATTAGTTGGAGGCTCAAGCTATACCAAATGCCCAGGAGAAGTTAAGGGGGAGTGAGCTCTAGGGGGAAGAGCACTGACCTTCGAATTGTAAGACCTGACTGACACATGTCAGCTCTTCAGAAGTCTTACAGCTTGCTTACCCTTGCATGCAATGATGGTACCTTAGCAGGGCATTTAGGGTAACAGGCAACGATATGGATGTTCTAGCAGAGTGGGTGTTCACCACCTGCTAGTTTCCTACTTGATGGCTCATGCACTCAGTAGCTACTTGGTGCAGTGTGTAGCCTGGCTCCTGCCCATCATAAACTTAAGCGGGGGAACATAGGGAAATATGATTGAAGCGCACAAGCATCTTTCTCCCTGGGCGGCACCTGTGGCTCAAAGGAGTAGGGCGCTGGTCCCATATGCTGGAGGTGGGGGTTTCAAACCCAGCCCTGGCCAAAAAAAGAAGAATCTTTCTCCCTTACCTGTCCAATGAAACACCATCAGAACTACCTAAAAACTTAATAGGGGGGATGTAATTCATTGCCTTATTCCATATACTTTCTCAGGAGTGAAGAAGAGCTTATTCTTTCCTTTTTGGAGATGAAGGGCTAGATTTAAAATTTACTTTGTGCTTTATACTTATAATTCATTTGAACTTCATAGTAACTCATGAAAAAGGTACTAATATTACCACTAGGTTCTAGTACTACCACTCTCCAGAGGGAAGGATTTAGGGGTAGATACTTGATAGGAAAGAGGTTAGACTGAGCAGGGAGGGTCGCTGGTGTTATGTTCCTAGTCTGGGCAGAAGAGTCCAAAGCACTTTGCTGCCGTTTCTGCCACTTACCTTCCCTTGCCTCGTCGCTGGAGTCCCTGGATACCTCAGAGCCTGAGATGAAGGCTGAGGACTGCTGGGAACTACAGATAAGCCCCGAGTTACTGGCCCATGGGCGTCAAAAAATACTGGATCTGCTGAATGAAGGCTCAGCCCGGGATCTGCGCAGCCTGCAGCGCATTGGTCCAAAGAAGGCCCAGCTTATCGTGGGCTGGAGGGAGCTCCACGGCCCATTCAGCCAGGTAACAGCCAGGGAAGGGCAGCTATAAAATGAGGGGGCACCTTGTAGCCCCAAAGCCCCTTTCCCTATTGCTGCTTTCCTGCCAGGTGGAAGACCTGGAACAAGTGGAGGGTATAACTGGGAAACTGATGGAGTCATTCCTGAAGGTAAGGTCCCGGCTGTGGCCCCTCCTCTGCCTGGCCTGTGTCCAGTTTTAATGCTGCTTTCCTCTTCCCTTCTGTGTTGCAGGCGAACATCCTCAGTCTCGCCGCTGGCCAGCGCTGTGGCCCCTACTGACTGCTGTCTCTCTTTTTTTAAATCCCTGTATAACCGCATGTTGTGTAAATACAGTTCTTATTCCAATGCTTCAGTCTGATTTTTGAGACTGCGGCGGCGAAGCCGGGGGTATATTTGCCATGGGGTGGGCTACAAGCTCCACCTGCAAACTTCCCTGAGCGCCATCTTCGGGGAAACCAAGAAGCGCGCAAGATTGTAAATAAAACGCTGGAGTAGGAAGGAGAAAGGACGGTGGCCGACAGGAAGCAAAAAGCTCAAACCCAAGCTGGAGTACGACGACCGTTAGGCGGGCGCGCGCTCAGAAATTAGCCCCGCCCTATCCGTGCCCCGCGCGCGCTCCCCTACTCCCGCTCAGCAACGACAGCGGAACTATGCGCGTGCGCGCGAAATAACGGCCGCTGGCGGAGGGAGAAGGGGGGTGGAAACGTTGAGGGGGAAGAGGAGAGAAGCCGTCCTGTCTCCCGCGCGCCCACCACCTGCACCATCGTCAGCCAATCAGCAGCCGTCTCAGGGGTCTCGCGCTTGGGGCGACTCGGGCTGCTGGGTGGCTCCCCGGTCCCTCCTCCCGCCGGAGCCCCTCTCGTACCTCCCCCTCCCGCTGGTCTCGCGCGCGCTCGCGCTCGCGCTCGCTCCAGCCTCTTGTGTGTCCTCGCGCCCCCCGCCCGCCCTCCCCACGCACCTCCTCCCTGGATTCCCCCTCCCCCACTGCCGCCTCCTCCTCCTCCCGCCCCAGGGTGAGCGCGAGCCACCTCCCTCCCTCCCTCCGCCATGGATCCCAGCAACTGGAGCAGCTTCATCTTCCAGGTAACAACCCCCTCCCCCCGCCCCCACCCCCTTCCCACACCCCCTCCTGCCCGCCCTCCCTCCCGTCCCACCCCCCCTCCGCGCGCCCGGTGCGCGCGCAGCTGTCCCCCTCCCTCCCTCGCGCCC
>CAUYON010056420.1:0-11922 GCA_963573935.1 Arctocebus calabarensis
TCACTTTATCACTGGGTAGAGTGGGCAGAGTGGCTGTGGCGTCTGGGTAGAGTGCCATGGCGTCACACTGCTCACAGCAACCTCCAGCTCTTGGGCTTAAGCGATTCTCTTGCCTCAGCCTCCCGAGTAGCTGGGACTACAGGCGCCCACCACAGCGCCCAGCTATTTTTTTTTGTTTTGTTTTGCAGTTCGGCCGAGGCCGGGCTTGAACCTGCCACCTTCGGTATATGGGGCCGGCGCCCTACTCGCTGAGCCACAGAAGCCGCCCTACTATTCTACTTCTTGATTCCACTACACAGAGGCAATGACTTTGAACTTTTTTGTTTATGTTTTAATGGAAGTAGATAGCTTTGACATCTATAAAAAGTCATGCATTGCTATTTTTTTGTTTGGTCAATTTTAAATGTCATCTAAAGACTTCTATAGAAAGGGAATCAGCTCATTTTCATTACTTTCCTCCAATGAAGGAGTATCAACATTTTATTCTCCTGGTTACTTTATTACATGAATTTAAGCATTAGGGATAATATAGACAGCCTCTAGTTTCAGCTACTTGGGAGGCTGAGGCAGGAGGATTGCTTCAACCCAGAAACTTGAGGTTACAGGGAGCTAGGCTGATGCCATAGTACTCCAGCTGGGGCAGCAGAGTGACACTCTGTCTAAAAAAAGTAAGTTATAGAAAGAGTTCATTGTGTGTATGTGTGTGTGCATGTATGTCCAATGGTGGCTTTTTTTTCTTTATGAGTGTATGGAGGATCCACCTTTCAGCTGAGGATCCTTATATGATATAATCTAAAGGGTACCTTGGACCTTTGGGACCTTAACATCACCACTAACTCTCTTTGTTCTATTCTTTTGTCAATTTTCTTAGGAAAACATCCCTTGCTTATGTATTTATTTTTGGCCTGGAAGTAAACACTCATCTACCAACCAATCTGATCAAGGTATTATTAGGGAAGGACAGCTGGAGTTGATGCTCTTAACAATTTTCAGGATCTAGTCTCCGTCTGTGGTGTTGAGTCTTAGAGGCAGGTTGGGGTGTCTCTCTGGGTTCTCCCGGCTAGACATTCTTCCTGCTTTGCTGAAGGCTCTTTCTCTCCCTCATATACTCTAGGCTATTATTTCCTTTGCCCAACATCAGAATCCTTCACCCACTGTTTTCTCTTTCAGATGTGTTTAGAAATATTTCTCTTGCTAATAGTTTCCTGTTCTCGTCATTGTTGTGGGTTTATATCATTTTTATTCTTTTAACACCTTTAAATATTGGAAAAGAGCAAATAACACATTTTTGCACAGTTTGGAAAACCATCTGTATCTCCTTTTTCATCATTACATTTTTTTGGTAAAGGTAATACATGCATATATGGTAAGATTTAAAGGTCTAAAGGGTATACAGTAAAATTAAAGTCTCTCTTAAACCTATTCCCAAGGCACCCAGGTCAGATTCTTGTGTAGCCTTTCAGAAATACTGTATGCAAATATATACATATGTATTTTTTAATATAAAAAATGCAAGCAGAAGTATTCAAACACAGTATTTCACACCTTACTTTTTGTACTTACCAATATCTTAAAAGTATCTCATACTATTACAGGATAGAGATTTTTAAAGATAATTTTTGATTTCTACACAGTATTTCACTAAGAAACACATTGTAATTTATTTAACATTTCCTATTCGTGGATTCAAATTTCCCCTCTAATCTTTTGCTTTATTTTATTTTTTTGTAGAGACAGAGTCTCACTTTATCACCCTTGGCAGGCCGTGGCATCACACAGCTCACAGCAACCTCCAACTCCTGGGCTTAGGTGATTCTCTTGCCTCAGCCTCCCCAGTAGCTGGGACCACAGGCGCCCACCACAATGCTCAGCTATTGTTTTGTTGCAGTTCGGCTGGGGCTGGGTTTGAACCCGCCACCCTCGGTTTATGGGGCCGGAACCTTACTGACTGAGCCACAGGCACCGCCCATAATGCTGATAAACTTTTTTTAGTTTTCAGTTTTTGACCAGGGCTGGGTTTGAACCACCACCTCCAGCATATGGGGCCAGCGCCCTACTCCTTGAGCCACAGGTACCACCCTAATCTTTTGCTTTAATAAGCAAAACTATAGTGATTTCCTTTTATACATAGTATTTCACACAAATGAGTGTATTTGTCAGATAAATTCCTAGAAGTGAAATTGCTGGTCAATTTCCAACTTTCTTGGAGAGGGAGAGGTGAACAGCATGTCAATCAACATGCCCTCCAATAATATGAGGCTGCCTGGATCTCCACACGTTTGGCCATTGTACTGTCAAGACCAAATCAAAAGCTATACCAACTACTTCAACAGAAATAATTTTATATGAAGAATTATTAACTAAGCATAATGTTGGTAAAAAAGAAAATTAAGGCAAGAAGATTAACTCAGGGAGGTATCAATTTCAGAAAACAGCTCCCATCTCTAGGGTGAGGGATATAATAAGAAGTTGATATTATTAACATTTAGAAGCTTGGAGGAGATGCCTCAAAGTGTTGAAACGTAGACCTTTGAAAATGGAATTTGGTTCAGCTGGTGCTGTGAGCTTAGAAAAGCGACCCCATAAAGCTCTGGCAGACTTTTAGCAGCAGACCAATACTGCAAACTCTCAAGCTTTTGTTCTTTGTTAATGTAATAGATGAAAACATATAGGTTGTGGTACTTTTGATTAGCACTCTTCCCCTGTGGACTCAACTTGAATACTTCTTAAATTTTAGAATTATTCGATATTCCTTTCTGTGAACTTTCTCTTGCTATATTTTGTTCACATTTGTTTTCCTTTAGGTTGTTGATTTTAAAGAAGTTATACCTTTGAATAAGAGTTGCAAATAGTTTTTCCCACTTGTTTTGTTTATCTTTTGATTTATGGTTGATTTTTCATGGATGCATTTTTATTTTTCTAGTGTTGAATTTGTCAATATTTTCATTTGTTACTTCAAGGTTTTTCTTCATTTGTAGAAAGATCTTTCAACTTTGACATTATAATAATGTTCTTTCATTTTTTCATAGTGATTTTATAATTTTAAGATTTAGATATTATTTGGAATTTTGCCTGGTATATAGTAAGAGGTATTAATCTAAACATTCTCTCTTTTCTGCTCTACTATCCAGATGTTCCTACACAAGTTATTGAATAATACATATTTTCTCCATCAATTAAAAAAATTCATCTTTATTATAATTCCTGTATCGGTTTTGTTAGTCTATTTATGGACTTTATAATCTATTTCATTGATATGTCTATTCATGTACTAGCAACACACTGCTTTAATTATTCTAGTTTCAGAATGTGTTTAAACATCTCAACAGCATCCCTTCCTTATTATTTGCACTTTTTAGGATCTTATACTTGCCTTTTATTTGCCCTGTAGAAACATTATAGTCAGCTTGCCAAATTTTAAATCCTACTACTAATTTCACTAAAAAAGGAAGAGCTGTCGTTGTTACCATACTGAGTTTTTCAATTCAACATGGTACCTGCTTCAATATATTTTTCTTTTATTGCTCTTATTTTATCTCTTTTATTTTATTCCTCTTTCTCTTTTTCATTTTTGTGGTCACACACATCTTGATCTGGTGTCTTCCCAACACTTAACAATATATTTTTTAATCTTAACTGCATATGGCAACCCCACTTCAAATGAGAGGTTTAAAGTTACAGATATGTTATGGTTTTGTTGATTATAGAATTTGCATTTTTGTTCCTCTCTTTGTTGCTTTTGGGTGATTCATGAGAGAATAAGAAAGAATAGCCATCTTTTCTATGCTATTTAAAAACCAGATGTTACTTTATTTATATGCTAGAACACTATGGGATCCCACCACATTCATAGTAAGAAATTCAGTTTTTATCACCAAATATTACTGAGAATTATAATGGAATGATAAATAGTTCTACAAATGTGCTGGGAATGTCATTGTCCCCTTAGTTAGTCATCTCTCTCAGGTACTTTCAAAAGTTCTGCAGATAGCATTTATCTATTTCAAGACCAGCTTCACTCATTACTGCTTTTCCAGGTGTTCTCAAATTGAGTGTACAATTTCCTGGGAGTATATGAAGGCTTTCCAAGGAATAACAGGAAAAGTATCTAAGGGTCAAACAGAGATGCAATTCAAATTACTTTTGCTGGAATTGATAAAGGGAATGATTATAATGATTGGTAACAAATCTTTTTGTACTCAGGTGGTTGCAATTCTTTGCTTTCATTAAACCTGAAAGAAGACTTTATGAGGTTGTCAGTGGATAGATGACTTAAATTAGTTATTTTGTTGATTGATCACTAATTGTTTTACATATAATTTGTAAAGAATTAAAAGAAAATGAAAGACATTACCATAATAAATCTCCTTAAATTTGCATCTACCTGTTCAATATGAACAGCTGTGTCAGTGCTTACATTAAAAAGGGAATAAAATTGATGACAAATCTTGCTTCTCTCTGGTAATAAAGAATGTGCATTCATGTATATATAAACAAATTATTTTAAAAAGTGACATCTGTCTCATTAAGAAATATATGTCCTGACAAAACACACATTTGATGTTTAAAATTGCTTTTCAAAATCACATGTAAGTAAAAATTATAATAATAATTTAAACCTGAAAAGAATCTTTGACATTCAGTTTCTCTGATCAATGGAAATTAAATAAAAATGCATTTTATTTATTTATTTATTATTGTTCCAGATAATTATAATAATGGGACTAATAAAATGCAAACATACAATTTACTTTGATAAAATTCTATGGGGGAAGTGGAAGGAAATATGAGCTCATGGAAGAAAAGGAATAATGTAAAATTTTGACTGTTAGAAAAGAGCTTGCTTATATATTTTTAAATAGATGAAACACATGCCATCTTTATATGCTATGGAATATATTTAACAAATGATATAATATTTTTATCTTAGCATGGCCGTATTTAAAACATGCTAGTTATAATCTTTGCAATTATCTAAACTTCAGATGAAAAATTCAATTGTCAGATTAAAAATGTATGAGAAGGTCATCTAGGTGTCTAATTCCAAAATGCCATGTTGAACCAAGCTGGCTTCACTCACCCCACCAAACAACCACATATACAGGACCAAGATTATTGTCAGAAATAACCCAGAACTCAAATACAAAGATAAGAAGTTCTTCAGGCCATGGAGAAGAGAAAAAACTATGAGCAGCTATTAATGAAATCAGAATTCTGTATTTATAATGCCCCTCTTCCTAATCTACCAAGCACAATGTAGAGAATTTCCCCCAACTCGTGGTTTCTACACTGGAAAAAGTGAGATTGAGGTAGACAAGCAGCTTTCCCACTGTCTTGGGTTCATTGGCAGGTGATCTGTTCCTGCCTCAACTGACAGGAAGCATTGAAAGTCTCTGAAGGGAGAAATATCCCTGAGGATAGCCAGGGACAAAGAGAGGAGTCAGGACTACTATTCCCAGCTCTGGTAATTCTGCTCTGCAACTCATCCAAAAGTGACACCAAAGTAGAGTGGCTATTCAGTATCACCATACTGGGGGAGGTGAATTCCACAGGTCCTCTGGACATGAGTTCTTAGCCAGCCTTCCCACATTGCCAAGATATCTCATTTGGGACCTTCCCCATTCAAGATGGGCGTCACCTTGATTGTTTACTGCCATTAGTTAAGGCAAACCTGGGCTTTAGATGACAATTAGTGCTAAAAAAAAGAGGCAGAGGCTTAACAGGATTAAAAAAAAAGAAATTTATGGGTAAATTACAAAGGATTTCTCAGGAAACATATGAAAAAGAAATCCTCAAATATGCCAGACAGAGAAGACTAAAATAAATAACTAATTTTTTCAATGTAAATACATAGAGGTACATATATAAGAAACAATAGAAAATAGGGAACTATCACCTTCCCAGAAAGACAAAGTAAGAAACCACTGACTGATTCTAATGAAATGGAGATATGTGAGCTCTCTGACCAAGAATTCAACCTATCAGTTCTAAGGAGACTCAATGATCCCTAAAATAATATAAAAAAGTAATTCAGAAATTTATCAAATAAATTTAATAAAGAAATTGAAGTAATTTTAAAGAGTAAACAGATAATTTAGAACTGAGAAATGCATTTGCTGATCTGAAAACTTTTTGAGAGGCTCTCAGCATCAGAATAGATCAAGAAAGGCAATAATCAATGAGCTCAATGAAAGCTTTAGAAAAGCATACAGTGAGAGTAGAAAAAAGAATGAAAAAGAATAAAATGGCTTACAATAGAAAATTCCATCAAAAGATAAAATCTAAGGATTACTGGTGTTCAAGAGGGAATTGAACAGCAGCAAGGATAGAAAGTTTATTCAAAGAAATAATAATAGAAAACTTTCCAAAACTTGAGAAAGAGATAAATATTCAAGTATAGAAAGGTTAAAGAATACTAAACAGACTCAAACCAAATAAGACTACCTGCAGGCATATAAAGATCAAATGGGCCAAAGGTCAAGGACAAAAAAAGAATCTTAAAAGCTGCAGGAGAAAAGGAACAAATAACGTATAAACATATAAAGAAGCCCAATTTGTTTTGCAACAGATTTCTCAATAGAAGCCATACAAGCCAGGAGATGGCATTTTTAAAGTATCAAAGAAAAAAAAAACCCTTTCTGGGTATAGAATACTATACCAGAAAAGCTATCCTTGAAATATAAAGGAGGAATGAAATCTTTCCTGGACAACGCAAGTTTTGTGTTTTAACTCCTTACTTATGAAAAATGCTACGGAAACTTTTATAATTCAGAAGAAAAAATAACATTAACATGAAAGAAGAAAACCTTTGAAGATTTAAAAATGCCTGGGTAAAATTAAGTACACAGACAAAACCAGGATACTATACAGTGTGCACTTCACTCATAACTCTAGTATGAAGCCCAAAAGACAAATATATCAAAACTAACAATAGCTCTATACTGTCTATCTCTTAACTTATCTCCATCAAGAGATAGACAATATAAAATAAATAAACGGAGACAATACAAAGTCAAAATGTGGGGGAAATAAAATTAAAAGTGAGGAGTTTTTTCCCAGTTTTTTCTTTGTTTCTATTTTTCCTTAGTGATCTAAGATAAGTTTTCAACTCTTTAAAATAACTTGTTTCATTTATAAGATTGTTTTGTGAGCCTTATGGTAACCAGAATGCAAAAGTCTATAATAGATACACTAAAAATAAAAATCAACAAATTAAAACATACTACCAGAGAAAGTCTAACTACAAAGAAAGATAGGAAGAAAGGAATTACAAAACAACTAGAAAATAAGGAACAAAATGGCAGGGGAGGGTCCTTACTTAATCAATATAATGCAATGTTAATGCACTCAATTCTCTAATTAAAAGACATAGAGTAGCTGAATGGATTTAAAAAAAAAGACTCAACTATCTGCTGTTTACAAGAAATTCAATTCACACAGAAAGACACACACAGACTGAATGTAAAGGGTTAGAAAGAGTAAAGGGTTAGAAAGAGATATTGCATACAAGTGGAAACAAAAAAAGAAGAGGAATGGCTATACTTACATAAAATAAAACAGACCACAAGTCAAATATTGCAAAAAGATATAAAAATGTCACTATACAATGATAAAGAGGTCAATTTAGCAAGAGGCTATCACCACAGAAATAATTATACTTTCAATAATGCAATAAGCTAGTATATAAAGCCAACATTAATAGATTTAAAGGGAGAAATGGGTTGCAATACAATAATAGTATGGGACTTCAAAACCCTACTCTGAGTGATATATAGATCATTTAGCTCAGTAATATATAGACCATCCAGACAGAAAATAAACAAAAGAACATTAGATTTAAACAAGGCAAAATAGTCAATGAATGTCACTTTTAATTGTGACTTAATTAGCATGCCTCTAAGTTGTAACTGATTAAATAAATAAAATGTTTAAAAGAGAAAAAAACTAGATATAGATCAAATGGGCTCACTGACATTTACAGAACATTTCACCTCACTGCTGTAGAATATACATGCTTTGAATCAGCACGTGGAAGATTCTTCAGAATAAACCGTATTTTAGGCCACAATAGACTCAACACTCAGAAAGGTAGAAATTGCAAAAAGGATATTTTCAATTACAAAAAGGAGTAGAAATCAATGACAATAGGCACTTGAAAAATACACAAACACATAGAAATTAACATGCTCCTGAATGACCAATGAGTCAATGAAGAAATTCAGAAAAATAAACAAATAAAAATTGAAGTACAACATACCAACATCTACAGAACACAACAGAAGCCATACTATGAAGAAAGTTTGTAATAATAAATACCTACATCATAAAAGTAGAAAGACACTAATGATTTACCCCAAGGAACTAAAAAATCAAGAACAAACCTAACACGAAATTAGAAGAAGAAAAGAAATAATAAAGATTAGAACATAACAAAATAAAATAGAAACTAAAAAAACAAAAAAATGATCTATGAAACAAAATGTGGTTTTTTAGAAAGATAAAATTGATAAACCAATTGATAAACCATTGACAAACCAATTGGTAAACCATTGATAACCTTCTTTTCTTAATCAGGTAGACTAAGAAAAAAAAGAAAGAATATCCAGATAAATAAAATCAGAAATGAAAACAGAGCCATAACAACCAAGACCACAGAAATACAAAAAATCATTAGAAATATGCCAACATATTGGAAAATTTAAGAGAATACTTCTACACTCATTCTACAATGCCAGTATTGCCTTGCTACCAAAACCAGACAAGAACACATCAAAAAAGAAAACTATAGGCCAATGTCTCTGAAGAACATCGAAGCAAAACCCTCAATAAATCACTACTAAACAGAATGCAACAACATATTAAGAAGATTATTCACCATGATCAGGTGGGATTCATCAAGGAATGTAATGATGATTCAACATACACAAATCAATAAACATAATGTATTACATTAACAGAACCAAGAACAAAAACCATATCATCATTTTAATAGATACTAAAAATGTATTTCACAAAATTTGACATACTTTTATGATAAAACCTCCAACATACTGAGTACAGAAGGAAATACCTTAAGTAATAAAAGCCTTATATAACAAGCCCACAGCTAACATCATACTGAATAGGGAAAAATTAAAAGCTTTTCCTTTAAAATCTGGAATAAGACCAGGATGCCCAATTTTATCACTTTTATGAAGTCTTGGGAATAGCAGTTAGGCCAGAGAAAAAATAAAGGACTTTCAAACTGGAAAAGAAGTCAAATTAGCATTGTTCATAGATCATAAGATCTTACATTCAGAAAAACCTAAAGAATCAATCCATAAAGTAACTGTTAGAATTCAGTAAAATTGCACTATACAAAATCAATATACAGAAATCAGTAGCATTTATATAACAACTGCAAATAATCTGAAAAAAAGCAAGAAAGTGATTCCATTATTAATAGCTAAAAGGACTATAAAATACATAGGAATACATTTAGCCAAAGAAGTGAAAGATTTATACAGGGAAAACTAAACATACCAATAAAAGAAATTGAAGATGATATAAAACAATGGAAAGATAATTTCATACACATTGATTGGAGATTTGATATTGTTAAAACAGCAGTTCTCAACCTTCCTAATGCTGCAACCCTTTAATAGTATTAACAGTACTATAATTTTATGGTTGGGAGTCACTATAACATGAGGAACTGTATTAAAGGGTCATGTCATTAGGAAGGTTGAGAACCACTGTGTTAAAATATCAATCCTATCCAAATCAATATAAAGATTCAATACAATCCCTATCAAAATGCCAGTGACCTTCACAAAAATAGACAAAACAATCCTAAAATTTATATGAACTCACTAAAGACCTCAAATACTCAAAGTAATCAGAGCAGAAAGAACAATGGACCCTAGATAAATACAGTTTTAGAGTTCATGGCACACACTGTTTCATAAGTGTACACTATTGGACTGGTCTTTGCTTGGACATGGATTCTTTACTGTATAGAGGCCTCTGAGCTCACATTAAAGGGGGACCCTCCTCGCCCTCCCTTATCTCAGTGATAGTCCCTTTGAAAGTAACTCTTCTTTTAAATCTAGGACTCCATCTTCTAAAAGACAGGCTCATGGAATAATTTCCTGTTCTCCTTAGGTGAAGTCTTAAGTTTGATTACTTGTGAGAGCTTACCCAATTACTAGGATAATGGTCTGACTGCTTTGGAAAGCTGAAATTCACCTTTATTCAAGGAGGTGGAGTCTTACACGTAAGCTTCCCCAAAGCAACAATAGACTGTAGACGCCATCTTTTTTCTTTTTTTTTTTTTTGTCTTAAATAAGATCATATATGGGACAGTAGCAGTCAGGACAAGTCATATTCACACTCTTCTCCAGTGGTAAAATGTAAAGCGGGAGTATCTTTTCTAGCTATCTTACAATTCTCCTCTCTGTGAGTAAAGAGATGAATAATAATGCACAGACCTTCTAAGAATCAGCAAGAAACTCTTTAACAGGGAAGATAAATTCACCTATTAGAAATTCAATCTGTAAAGATAAAGATATGTTAAATGGCACATGCAATTTATATCACTTAACAGAACACAACCTGCTCAGCTGAAACATTTTATGTTTGATTACCTTAATGTCATTCCCAAGTTCAATGGGACGACTTTAAATATGTCAGAAAATTCAAAGGACTTTTAAGTGATTTTTGTCCCAGAACAAAAGGTAGCCTTTTCCAAAAAGTCAGTTGCTTCCTGACACTCTTTGAAGGGACTGCATTCTAGACTATCAAAGATTATCTCATTTCACAGTCTTAAATTTTCTGGTTGTTCCCACTTTCTTATTTTTCCAATTTATTAAACTTGGGAACACAAGGAGTTGCCCATTAGAGTTTCTCTTCAGGGTCACTGCTGATTTTTATTCAACAAGTATAGCTTCTGTTAAGAACTCTCAAGAATAAGAACAAGGTCAAGAGCAAGAACAGGAGAGGCACTTTTGCTGTCTCACAGCTGTATTGCTTGCTTGCTTTGGGGATGGGCATATGAGTATGTGAAGCTGGGTTTATAACCTATTTTCCTATTTTTAAACATTTAATTAATGAGTTGTACAAAAAGACACATGAATACATTCTCATTGTAAATAATTCAAACTTTACAGGTGAAGTTAAAATCAAACAAGAACAAAATCCTTAATTACTCCCACTAATAACATTCACCACTGCAGAGGCAACATATTCAAGATAACATAATTTATAATAGGTTTTGATACCTGGTACAATGAGTCCCTACACTTCTAATTTTCATAGTATTTCATTATTTTTGCTTTTTTCAGTGTTATTAAAGATCTTGTTGTTTACTATAATATTTTAACAGGTATTGCTTTTATACAGAAATACTATGGAGTATTTTGTTTGCTGATCATGTATATGGTTGCTCTAATTATTGGTTCATTGTTTCAGATTTTCTAAATAAGTAATTCTATTTTTTGCAAAAAAATTATAGTTTTATATTTTTCTTTCCAATATTTATGCTTTTAAAAAATTGGGATATTGCCTATTGCCAAGACCTCTAGATAATTTGAATAGGAGTGTTTCATTCCTGACTTACAATGCTTAAACTATTTTAGTGTTAAGTAAGATATTTTTATGTTTACTGTTAAATGTGTTCTTCAGATGAAGATCTTGTCTATTGCTTACTTTCTAATTAAAAAATTTTAATTTTATTAAATTGTTTTATGTATCTATTTAACATACTTTTTGTTTTGCTCAGTTAAGGAAGTAAACCTTTTTTTTTAAATAATTTTATTGAATCATAATTATGTACATTGGTGCAATAACAGGGCACGATTCATATACATTCAGAAATATTTTGATCATACTGTTACAGATATCCTTCATGGCATTTCCTTGATCACTATATAAAGACATTAATAC
>CAUYON010056422.1:0-39015 GCA_963573935.1 Arctocebus calabarensis
GCAACCTCCAATTCCTGGGCTCAAATGAGTCTCTTGCCTCGCCTCCCAAGTAGCTGGGACTACAGGCGCCCGCCACAACACCCGGCCATTTTTTGGTTGCAGCCGTCATTGTTGTTTGGTGGGCCCAGGCTGGATTCGAACACGCCAGCTCAGGTGTATGTGGCTGGCGCCTTAGCCCACTGAGCCATAGGCGCTAAGCCCTGTTTCACTTTTATATACTTTCGTCACATACTGTTTAGTAGAGGATCAAATAAATGACCACACTCCCGTGTGTGTTGGCCCTGGGAATAGAGGCTGGTGGTGACTTTTTGGCAAAGGCAAGCAGCCTCTCAGTAAACTTTCATTTCAAAAGTCACAACTGGGAAGCTTTCCCTGTTTCAGTTACCCTGAGTCTCAGATGTTAAAATGCAACTTATTGTCCTGTAGCTCTCCTCAAAAAGCTTCCGTGGATTCCCAAAGACCATAAGTTAATTCTATTTATCTTTTTAGATCCAGCTGAAATGGCATCTCCTTCTTCTACAAGTCTTTAGCATTTCTTGCTGCCACTATAGACCCAACTGTGTTGTTTGGCTATAGTGGGATGAGCAGCACACTTTGTCTCTTTAACTAGACTGTAAGCTACCCAAAGACCAGGAAGCTTATCTTAACCATCTCTGTTACACAGAATCTAGCATAGCACCTGGCACAGAGGGCTCAGGGGACGTTCACAAGCAGTGAATAAAAATATAGTAGTAACAATAAGTAATATTAGAAATGTTTACTTAGTGTCATTGGTCTAAGTCTTTGCAAAAATTCTTTTAGTCCTCACAAAAGCTCTAATGTGGGTTCTATTGTTCAGTCCACTACAGATACTTAAAGCTGATGAAGTGACTTTCTTAAAGTCACATAGCTAGCAAAGAGCAATACTAGCAAATGCTTAGGCCAGGATTCAAATCCAGGTGTCCTCATTCCAGTTCTCCAGTACTTCTAACCCTATCACTTGGCATTTGCCTGACAACCGTCTCCCTTTAGTTGGCAAGCTCCCTGATGGCCAAAATTGTCCTAGTTACCTCTCTCTAGTGATCAGTACCCAGAACACAGTGGAGGATGGAGGAGCCAATACAAGCTAAGTGAATTGTAAATTTTTCAATTTATGAGAATCATGCATATTCTTGTGTATTTTGTGTGTCACACAAGCCAGTTTGGATTTCTCTCTCTCCCCCCAAGGCCCTGTACCACAGGTCTCAGCAGACAGGGCTAACTAACTGACCCAACCCTTAACTTATCACAGACCAACCTTTTTTTTTTTTTTTTTGGAGACAGAGTCTCACTTTATTGCCCTCGGTAGAGTGCCGTGGCGTCACACAGCTCACAGCAACCTGCACCTACTGGACTTAGGTGATTCTCTTGCCTCAGCCTCCGGAGTAGCCGGGACTACAGGCGCCCGCCACATCACCCGGCTATTTTTCTGTTTTTGTAGTTCAGCCAAGACCAGGTTTGAACCCACCACCTCTGGTATATGGGGCCGGCGCCCTACGTGCTGAGCCACAGGCACCGCCCCATCACAGTCCATCCTTAGTGACATCCCTTCTTTGGGGTATCACCTGGGTTTCAGCCTCAAGCACACGAAGGCGCCGGCTGGCAGAAGAGAGCAGGGTCTCAAGCTCCAGCTGCAGGGTGTCCAGCTCTTCGATGCCAATGCCATCATCCTCAGAGCGGGCCAGCACTGCCGTGTAGCGGGGACAGACCTTCAGGTGGTCCACAGACTTGAAGTCATGGAACTGCAACGGGCAGTCCTTCAACTCACTCATGGCCCAGAATATGGGATTCTGTGGAGCTGGAGAAGAGAGGGCCGTTGATGGGAGAGAAAGTAGCATGAGAAAATCCCAAGGGTCTCTTCTCTCCAGGGACAGCCTCAGTAATTAAGCCAAGAATCAGTACTCTTACTGACAAAGCTGACAGCACAGTTCCCATGCACAGGGTACCTGCTGTCTGTCAAACTAGGCACAGCATTTTACCAGCTTCTTACTGAATTCCTCACCCAACTCCACAAGCAGGGACCACTGTGATCCCTTTTATACAGAGAAAGAAACTGAGACTCTAAGGGTGGGTACATGCCTAAGCTTCTGAGATACAATTTGAACCCCAGTAGTCTTTCTTTTTTTTTTTTGAGACAGAGCCTCAAGCTGTTGCCCTGAGTAGAGTGCTGTGGCATCACAGCTCACAGCAACCTCCAACTTGTGGGCTCAAGCGATTCTCCTGCCTCCGCCTCCCAAGTAGCTGGGACTACAGGTGTCCGCCTCAAGGCCTAGCAATTTTTTGGTTGCAGCCATCATTGTTGTTTGGCAGGTCCAGGCTGGATTCCAACCCACCAGCTTAGGTGTAGGTAAACTGGTACCTTAGCCGCTTGAGCCACAGGCGCCAAGAACCCTAGTAGTCTTGAATCCACACCCCCAATCACCGAATCACCATAATACACCATTATGTTGTCTTTTTTTTTTTTTTTTGCAGTTTTGGCTGGGGCTGGGCTTGAACCCACCACCTCCAGTATGTGGGGCCAGCGCCCCACTCTTCGAGCCATAGGCACCACCCTATGTTGTCTTTTGATGCTCTTCCCTTCTGTTCCACTCCTGTTAGGTCCTGCAAAACATCTGAGTTCCAAATGCCTCATTCTTACAACGTTCTCTGTTCCTCCAGCCTCACCCTGTCTCACCCCACTCACCTTGCCCCCCTCCCCTTTTTATGTCCCTAACAATGGTTTAGAACGTTGCTGGTAAGCCAGACAGACCTGAGTTCAAGCCCAGGCTTTACTATTCTCCATTTATGTGCCCCTGAACATGTTATTTAACCTTTCGGAGTCTCGTTTTTTCCATCTGAAAAATGGGAACAAAAAAAAGTCTCAGTGTGTTTCCACACAAAAAGTCTGACTCTCTAAAACGTGGATGACAACAGTACCTACCTCCCTGGGATGTTCTGAGGATTAAGAGAAGCCCGTCAAGAGCCCAATTCAGTGCCTGGCACAGAAAAAGGGGGACTGCTTAATGGCTGGCCCCACCCGGAGATCATCCCAATGTCCCGCCTTCAGCGTCCCCGTCCTCTAGGGAACACACTAACGCCGCTCCCGCCCCCTCTACCTCCTGACTGCAGCTTCCTACGGCCCCGGGGCCGCGGGAGGGGGCGGGGAGTTCCGGTCGGTCGGAGCAACCGCCCAGGAACAGGCTATGGGCGAGCCTCCTTCAGTTGACGCCGGGGTGGGGAGGCGGCGAGGACGAGCCCACGGCAGCGGAAGGCGTGTTCAAGCGAGCTCACTGGAGAGGGGTACGGCTGTGTGCCGCGGCGGACACTAGGGAACACCCGGGGACTGGGGGGCGGGGCTCGGCAGCCCAGATCGCGGCGCGGCGGGTAGCCCAGCCGAGCCCCGAGGGCTGCGGGTAGGCGGGGCCGGAGAAAGGTTTGGGGAGCAGAACCGGAAGAAGCCAAGGGCTCCGCCTCCGCCTTGGCTTGTCCTAATTTGGTGCCCACCAGAGGTCGGGCTGTACCATGGCAAGACCGGAATGACCAGGTTGTGGAAAAGGGGACAAGCAAGCCGAAGGCACAAGCGAGGGCTTCATGGAAGCCTGAAGAAGCTTGAGCAATACTTCGAGTTAAAGAGTTTAGAATACCAAATCAATTCTTGGAAGCAGATTTCCTGAGGTTCCATGCGTTCCCAGGGTCTGCCTCCCCCACTCAAGGTAAAGATGGTACTGCCCGGAAGTCCGGGCGCAACTGCGGCTGCGCTTCTCGCGAAAGGGCCAGTCGCGGAGCTGGCCACTTCCGTACTTCCGCTTTCCGGCCCAGCCAGCGCCCGCGATGGTGAGAGATGAGCCCCGGCGGGGTCCCTGCACTGTTCCGTGTCTAGGCCGGGGGTCGGGAGCGAGCGGCTTTGCAGCAGTGGCCTGGAGCAGGGGAATGCGGGCTGGGGGCGGGAGCACGAGGAGGGTGGGAGAAAGAGGATGGGGTGGGGGCCCGAAGTGAGGAAGGGGCGAGCAGGGGGGTCGCTGGTAAGAAGCGGGCCTAGGGCGGCTTCCTAGTCGGGTCTCTGAGGCGGGTGGGGAATATTCCCGAAGCAGGGAGGGTGCCGGCGGTAGGGTCCCAAAGGCTTGCTTGGGGCGCTGTGAAGGCCCGTCGGAGGCCTTGCAGCCGGGCGTCGGCTGCTGGGGCCGGCCGGAGGGCCGCCTCCCCGCCCAGAGCAGAGCTTTACTGAATACGCCCCTAGTCCTTCCCTGCCTTTTGGACCGCATAGTTTTCCAAGCTAGGCGTCCACACTTCCTTATCCCCACTCTCCTCTAGCCTTGCTTTTACCCCACTGAAGGGTCCCTGTGTGGCCTCCACTCCGGCCCTTTCCTGGTCAGAAGTAAACTGTCTGCCTTGCTGCGTGTGTAATCTCTGATATGCTGATGCCTCTCTTTCTGGAAATTCCCTTTTTTGAATATGTGGGCATTCCTGGGAGTTGTGACTTTGGTTTACCACCTCTCCTCTTTTCACTGTCGCTGGTAATACCTGTCTCGCCTCCACCGTTTGATGACCTTGTGCTTTCTGGTGACTCCTCAATCTGCTTTTTACCGCTCTCTTTCAAAGTTCGCCTGGATATCTTGAAGACACCCTGAAATTAGGCCTCTCGGCCAAAACTTGTCTTCTTGTCTAAACTTGCTCTTGCTCCTGTCTTCCGTCACACTTCTTTTTTAAATATGTTTACATTTACTGAGGTATTACATAAGACTGTTTTATTCATGAAAGGGCAGATCACACAAGTCTAGCCACCTGAAAATTCACCGTTTTTAAGGTTTGCTGTCTGTGAGTGTTGATCAAAACATGCCCAAGAGCAGAAACAGGGTGGAAGACTGCTTGAGCCCAAAAGTTAGAGAATACAGTGTTCCGTGATGACACCTGTGAATAGCCGCTGCACTCCAGCCTAGGCAAGATAGTGAGACTCATTTTCTTAAAAGAAAGTCACATAACCACTATTAGAATCAAAATAAAGTAATCTTCATCACCCTAACAGGTTCTCTCAAGTCCCTGTCAGCTTTTTAGTGCAGCTTACCTCAATAACATTTGAGAGTCATCCATGTTGTGTGTATTAGTAGTTAGTCCTTTTATTGCTGAGTAATTTTTTCTTTTTTTTGAGACTGAGTAGAGTGTCACGGTAACATTATAGCTCACAGCAACCTCCAACCCTCCTCTTGGGTTCAAGCAATCCTCTTGCCTCTTGCCTCAGTTTTTTGTATTTTTAGTAGATACAGGATCTTGCTCTGACTCAGGCTGGTCTCGAACCTGTGAGCCCCAGTGCACAGGACAGTGCTCTAACCATTGACCTACAGACGGCCAGCCAGTAGTATTTCATTGTATGGATGGACCACAGTTTGTTGAGAGTTCTTTTTCTTTTTCTTTTTTTTTTTAGAGACAGTCCCACTCTATGGCCCTCGGTAGAGTGCCGTGGTGTCACACAGCTCACAGCAACCTCCAGCTCTTGGGCTTAGGCGATCTTCTTGCCTCAGCCTCCAGAGTAGCTGAGACTACAGGCACCCGCCACAATGCTTGGCTATTTTTTTGTTTTAGAGTTCCGGCTGTGGCCGGTTTGAACCCGCCACCTTCGGTATATGGGGCTGGCACCCTACTCGCTGAGCCACAGGCACTGCCTGAGAGTTACTTTTCAATTGCATTATCCTCTACATCTGTCAGTCCACCCCCTGTGGTATCCTTGCTTGTCCCTCTCTGCTTTATGTCTCACTTCCCTCTTCAGTCTGTTTGTCACAGAGCCACCATGTAGCCACAGTCATGTAACTTCCTCCTCAAAAGCCCCAACAATTCTTACCTCCTTAAATGAAAAGCTAAAGTGAATAACGTGGCAATCAAGATTCCCCATGATCTTACCCCAGTCTACCACTGCAGCCTCAACTATTAAATCTAAACTGCTTCCTCTGTACACAAACATTGTGTTCATTACTACTTCCAGAACTTTTTTTTGTTTTTTTAAGATAGAGTCTTGCTTTGTCGTCCTTGGGTAGAGTGCCATGGTGTTATAGCTCACAGCAACCTCCAACTCTTGGGCTCAAGTGATTCTCTTGTTTTAGCCTCCCAAGTAGATGAGACTATAGGTGCCCGCCACAATGCCTGGCTATTTTTAGAGTTGGGAGTCTCCCTTCATCTCAGGCTGGTCTTGAACTCCTGAGCTCAGGTGATTTTCCTGCCTTGGCCTCCTAGAGTGTTGGGATTATAGGTATGAGCCACCAGGCCCAGCCAATCTTGCTTATGTTATTTCTTCCATTCATTTATTCTACAGAAAATGAGTAAGATAATGTGTTAGGTACCAAGCTAGGTGTAGGCTATATAGATGCAAATAATATAGACATGGCCTCTTGACTGTGACAGAGAAATCACTTCATAAAAAACACGGAGGATGTGTCATTGTAAATTGTAATAACTGCTGTGAAGGGGAAAGTCAAAAAAGGTCTCTCTGAGGAAGGAAGAGGCTGTCCCTAATGTACTGAGATCTGAAGTATAACTTAGGCAGAGAGAAAGAGGAGAAAATCCTACAGATGGATGGTTCAGCAAAGCCCTCAGGTGAAAGAAGAACTTGGTTAATATAAAGAACTGACCGGTGTATGTAGAGGCTGATCCTTTTATTAGGAAAGTCTACATTCTACTTTTTCTCATTGTAAAATCCTCCTAATTTTATTTCCATTTTCAATTCAAAGCCATTTACCTGTGCAAATACAGATTACTTGTAAATATAAACATTTCACACTTTGTTCTCCCTTTGTATTATAGTAATTTTCTCTATATCTTACAACACCCAGTTGTGTTACTTGAGGATGGAGATGGCCTTTTTCTTTTTTTTTTATTTTTTATTTTTTGAGACAGAGGCTCAAGCTGTTGCCCTCAGTAGAATGCCATGGCATCACAGCCCACAGCAACTTCAAACTCTTGGGCTTAAGCAATTCTCTTGCCTCAGCCTCCCAAGTAGCTGGGACTACAGGCGCCCGCCACAACACTGGCTATTTTTTGGTTGTAGTTGTCGTTGTTTGGCAGGGCCGGGCTGGGTTTGAACTTTCCAGCTCCAGTGTATGTGTCTTTTGCCCTAGCCGTTGAGCTACAGGAGCTGAGCCAGAGATGGTTGTAATCATCTTTGATTTCCCAGCTAGCTTAGTCCCTGGCAAACAGTAGACCTGTTTGTCGGCTTTGTAGATAAAGGACACTCATTCACCTTATGCCTCTAGACCGGGGTTTCTCAGCCTTAGTACTATTGACAGTTGGGGCTAGATAATTCTTTATTGTGCATGGTAGGATGTTTAGTGGATATTTATCCACTCAGTGCCCATAGCACCATCCTCCTCCCCAAGTCATGACAATCAAAAATGTTCTTACATTACTATACGTTTCTTGGCAGGCAAAATTGTACCCTGTTAAGAATCATTGTACTAGACTTAGACGGAAAGGGATCTTAAAAGTGTCTCTTCTACTCACTGTGGTATCTGAGAGCTGGGTGCCCTCAGTACTTCCTGGCTCCGTGGGAGCCAGACTAGGGGACAGTGCTTTTGGAGAGGCAGATTTTGATCTTCCCTACCTCGGGTTTTTCCCTGCAGACTGCCACTCTCCGCCCCTACCTGAGTGCCGTGCGGGCCACACTGCAGGCTGCCCTCTGCTTGGAAAACTTCTCCTCCCAAGTGGTGGAACGACACAACAAGCCTGAAGTGGAAGTCAGGTAGGAAAAAAAAAAGGTCAGTGGTTAGGATGGGAATGAGACACAAAGCTTACAGGGATGACTGCTATCTAGAGGGTCCCATGAACTTATATCCTGGAGCTGTCGGGACAGCTATAGTTGACATTTTGTTTGCCGACAGATGAACAGAGTGGTTCCCAGTTTGGTGTTAAGAAAATAGGGTCAGTGGGTTATCAGGACAAAACCCGGGGAGAAGCCAAGGTGTGACTTCGCAGAGCAGGGTTGTTTATGAAGCATCCTGTAGTATTATGAACCCACTGGCGAATTTAGTCATCTGAGATACCCTTTTCTTTATTTTCTTTCTTTCTTTTTTTTTTGGAGACAGATTCTCACTACATCCCCCTTGGTGGAGTGCTGTGGCATGACAGCTCAAAGCAACCTCAAATTCTTGGGCTTAAGCAATTCTCTTCCCTCAGCCTCCCAAGTAGCTGGGACTACAGACACCCACCACAACACTCGGCTATTTTTTGTTGTAATTGTCATTGTTGTTTAACTGGCCCAGGCCAGTTTTGAACCCACCACTCTTAGTGTATGTGGCTGGCGCTGTACCACTATGCTATGAGCGCTGAGCCCTTTTTTCTTTTCTAATTTAAGGATCAAGGATTTTTTTTTTTTTCCCTTATTAGCCTAGATCCTCCTACCTTGTACTCCAAATGTTCCATATTTTAAATGATTTTTCTCTCTCCATTTTCCATTTTATAAATAAATAATTCTATTTTCCCCTTTATAATGAAACCTGGGATATATGTAATTGCTAACTGATGAGTTGTAAGAGGATGTGCCTCGTATGCTGGTTAATATATATGGTTTCCAGGCTTGGCGCCTGTGGCTCAAGCGGCTTAGGCGCCAGCCACATACACCTGGGTTTGAATCCAGCCCCAGCCTGCCAAACAACAATGATGGCTGCAACCGAAAAATATCCAGGCATTGTGGCAAGTGCCTGTAGTCCCAGCTACTTGGGAGGCAGAGGCAGGACACTTGCTTGAGCCCAGGAGTTGGAGGTTGCTGTGCACTATGATGCCATGGCACTCTACCCAGGGCAACAGCTTGAGACTCTGTCTCAAGAAAAAATGTATATATATAGGTTCCAGGCAGCACCTGGAAACTGCTGTGGCTCAGTGGGTAGGGCGTTGGCCCCATATACTCAGGGTAGTGGGTTCAAACCTGGCCGAGGCAGAGGCAGGAGAATCGCTTGAGCCTAGGAGTTGGCGGTTGCTGTGAGCTGTGATGCCACAGCACTCTACCCAGGGTGACAGCTTAAGGCTCTGTCTCAAAAAAAAAAAAAAAAAAAAAAATATATATATATATATATATACACACACACACATATATATATGGTTTCCAGTAGGCATTGAAAATGATAACAGCTCACGGATTCTACCACCACCACAGTTACCTGTCATTATGCATACCTAGGAATTCAGTGGCATCACCTTGGGACCTTGGCTACCTCAAAAGTAAATAATCCAATCATTTCTGGATCGATAATTGAAGGAGGCCAGACTGTTCAGTTTTAGCCTGTCCTTATCTTTAAGTCATTAAGCTCCTTCCTCATTCCTTAAATTCTATCTTAGTTTGCCTATTGAGGTTGAGTATCCCTTATCTGAAATGCTTGGGACCAGAAGTGTTTCAGATTTTGGATTTTGGAATATTTGCACATACTTAACCACCTGAGCATCTCTAATCCTAATGTTCTATGGAGTATTTCTTTTGAGTGTCATGTTGGCATACAAAATGGTTGGGATTTTGGAGCATTTAGGATCTCAGATTTTTAGCTTAGGGATGTTTAGCCTATAGTTATTAAAATCAGATATATTTTATAAAACTCCCACCATGTGCCAGGTACACTATTAGACACTTGTCCCTTTCTGATCTCTCTCAGTCCTCACCAGTGAAATAGGCCTTAGTCATTTTACAGATGAGGAAATTAAGATTCCAGCAGGGTAACGTGGCCAGGGAAAGTAACAGAGGAGGCTGGATTTAGGACCATTTCACCTTGACCCCAGAGCCTATGGTCTTTCTGCTGGAGAACATGCTTACTGGACCCCATCTTGAGCATCCCTGCTTGTAAGTGTTCTACTACTCGGGCTCAGGTCTCAGTGATTCAAAGATCTGCTGTGGGTTCCCCTGAGTGCTGTCCCTCTATACTACAGAGGACTCTGTGATACTGTGTTTTTCAGGAGTAGCAAAGAACTCCTGTTACAACCTGTGACCATCAGCAGAAATGAAAAGGAAAAGGTTCTTATTGAGGGCTCCATCAACTCTGTCCGGGTCAGCATTGCTGTGAAACAGGTAAGTTTACTTTGGAGGGTTGGGCGTGATGGTTTGTGCCTGAAATCCTGGCACTCTGGGAGGCTGAGGCAGGACTGTTGGCGCCCAAAAGAGTTCAAAACCAGCCTGAGCAAGAGCAAGACGCTGTCTCTACTAAAAAAATAAATAAATAAAAAATAAGCCAACCATTGTGGCAGGTCCCTATAGACCAAGCTACTTGGGAGGCTGAGTCAGGAGGATTGCTTGAACCTAGGAGTTTGAGGTTGCTGTGAGCTAGGCTGACACCACAGCACTCTAGCCTGGGGCAACAAAGCAAGACTGTCTCCAAAAAAAAAAGTTTGCAGGGCAGCACTTACAGTTCAGTGGATAGGGCTCCAGCCACATACACCAAGGCTGGTGTGTTCAAACCTGACCCTGGCCAGCTAAAACAACAATGACAACTGCAACAACAAAAATAGCCGGGCATTGTGGTGGGGGCCTCTAGTCCCAGCTACTTGGGAGACTGAGAAGATAATCGTTTAAGCCTAAGAGTCTGAGGTTGCTGTGAGCTGTGACGCCACAGCACTCGACCCAGGGTGACAGCTTGAGATTCTGTCTCCAAAAATAGACTCTGTCCCCCCCTCTGAGAGATCAGCATGCCAGATTCAGAGTGTAGGAAACCTTGGCTCTTAAGTATACTGACTTTAAGAACAACTGTATCTTGGCTCAGCACCTGTGGCTCAACGGACTAAGGCACCAGCCACGTACACCTGAGCTGGCGGGTTCGAATCCAGCCCGGGCCCGCCAAACAAGAATGGTGGCTGCAACCTAAAAATGGCTGGGCGTTGTGGCGGGCGCCAGTAGTCCCAGCTACTTGGGAGGCAGAGGCAGGAGACTCGCTGGAGCCCAGGAATTGGAGGTTGCTGCGAGCTGTGATGCCACGGCTCTCTATCCAGGGTGACAGCTTGAGGCTCTGTCTCAAAAAACAAACAAACAAACAAAAAAACAACTGTATCTTGAAGACCCTGCTCTGGATTAGAAGGCAGGAAATGTAGCAGCCAGAGCCAGAGACCAGCTTAATGTCAGGTCATAGAACTATTTCTAAGGAATAAGGAGTAAGTCAGAAATATAAGCAGTGCCAGTACCCATTTGATAGCTATGGTTTCAGAATCTGAGGTATAGTGCTGTTTCTTTTGTGTTTCCTATGGCAGTGTTTCTCAAATGCCTATTATTCCCACACCTCATTATTACTATTATTATTATTTTTTTTTTTTTTGAGACAGAGCCTCAAGCTGTCACCTGGATAGAGTGCGGTGGCATCACAGCTCACAGCAACCTTCAATTCCTGGGCTCAAGCGAGTCTCCTGCTTCCGCCTCCCAAGTAGCTGGGACTACAGGTGCCCACCACGCCTGGCCATTTTTTGGTTGCAGCCGTCGTCGTTTGGTGGGCCTGGGCTGGATTCGAACCTGCCAGCTCAGGTGTACGTGGCTGGCGCCTTAGCCCGTTGAGCCACAGGCGCCGAGTCCACACCCCATTATTTTTGTCATATATATATTCCAGCTGGGTAGTTATTTACTTAATAAATTTCTTTAAATTGATTTTTTTTAATTTACGTTTTTTGCCTTTTTGCCATAAATGGAAAAATGGTGTCACTTACCACAATAGAAGACAACCTGAAAATGAACACAATAAACACAAAGCTATGTTATTAAATTTAGACTGCATAGGCTCAGTGCCCAGAGCTCAGTGGTTAGGACGCCAGCCACATGCACCAGGGTGGTCAATTCGAACCTGGCCTGGGCCTGCTAAACAACAGTGACAACTGCAACCAAAAAACAGCCGTGCGTTGAGACACCACGGCACTCTACCAATGGTGGCATAGTGAGACTCTGTCTCAAAAAAGAGAAATTGTCAGACTGCATACTGTTGCCTATAGAAATAACTTCCTACTGTTGGGCTTGCTCTCTTTGGAAGATTAACAAGTGTTGGGAGGTCACATGGGCAAACTAGCATCCAGCTGCAGAATTCTTCATTTAGAAATATTGAAAGTGGGGGCTGTGCCTATGGCTCAGTGAGTAAGGTGCCAGCCCCATATACTGAGGGTGGCCGTTCAAACCCAGCCCTGGCCAGACTGCTACAAAAATAGCTGGGTGTTGTGGTGGGCACCTGTGGTCCCAGCTACTTGGGAGGCTGAGGCAGGAGAATTGCATAAGCCCAAGAGCTGAAGGTTGCTGTGAGCAGTGAGGCCACGGCACTCTACTGAGGGTGATAAAGTGAGACTCTGTCTCAAAAAAAAAAAAAAGCCCTGTTCGACTCAGGTCCAACATAGGGATTTAAAAATAAAAATAAAGGCAGGAGTGTAAGCATATCACTCCCCTGTTTATAAAAAAAAAAAAAAGAAAGAAAGAAATATTGAAAGCGAGCTTCTTGGACATTACAGCTTTTTTTAGTTTTTGCTTATACATAATTCTTTTTTTTTTTTTTTTTTTTTTTTTGAATTTTTTGGGTTTGAACCCACCACCTCTGGCATACGGGGCTGGCACCCTACTCCTTTGAGCCACAGGCACCACCCACATAATTCATTCTTTGCAGCTAATTAAGCTGAAGAAGCCTGGGAATAAAATTAGAAAGAAAAGTTAATAAAGTTCTTTGCCTAAAAATTAAAAAAAGAAGAAAGAAAGAAACATTGGAAGTGGTTGGGCACAGTGGCTCATGCTTGTAATCCTAGCACTGTGGGAAGCCGAGGTGGGTGGATTGCCTGAGCTCAGGAGTTGAAGACCAGCCTGAGCAAAAGTAGTACCCTATTTTACTAAAAATAGAAAATTTAGCTGGGCATGGTGGTGGGTGCCTGTAATCCTAGCTACTCAAGAGTTAAAGCAGGAAGATTGCTTGAACCCAGGCATTTGAATTTGCTATGAGCTAGACTGATTCCACGGCACTCTAGCCTGGGCAATAGAATAAGACTTTTTTTTTTTTTTTTTTTTTTTTTTTTTGTGGCAGAGTATAACTATGTAACCCTCGGTAGTGTGATATGTCATCACAGTTCACAGCAACCTGAAATTCTTGTGCTTAAGCCATTCTCTTGCCTCATCCTCCCAAGTAGCTGGGACTACAGGCCCCCGCCACAATGCCCAGCTATTTTGTTGTTGTAGTTGCCATGTTGTTTGGCAGACCCAGGCTAGCTTTGAACCTGCCAGCTCTGGTGTATGGCTGTTAGTTTAGCCACTGAGCTACAGGCTCCAAGCCATGTTTTCTCTTTTTGGAGTTAGTTTTACATTGTCACTCTCAGTAGAGTGCTGTGGCATCATAGCTCACAGCAACCTCCAACTCTTGGGCGCAAGCAATTCTCTCACCTCAGCCTCCCAAGTAGCTGGGACTACAAGTGCCTGCCACAACGCCTGGCTATTTTTAGAGACAAGGTCTCGCTTTTGCTCAGGCTGGTCTTGAACCTGTGAGGTTAGACCATCCACCTGCCTTGGCCTCCCAGGGTGCTAGGATTACAGGTGTGAGCCACTACATCCAGCCAGAATGAGACTCTATCTTAAATTAAAAAAAGGAAAAAAAAAAAAAGGCTCAGCACCTGTGGCTCAACGGGCTAAGGTGCCAGCCACGTACACCTGAGCTGGCGGGTTCGAATCCAGCCCAGGCCCACCAAACAACAGTGGCAGCTGCAACAAAAAAATGGCCGGACATTGTGGCGGGCGCCTGTAGTCCCAGCTACTTGGGAGGTGGAGGCAGGAGACTCGCTTGAGCCCAGGAATGGGAGGTTGCTGTGAGCTGTGATGCTACAGCACTCTATCCAGGGTGACAGCTTGAGGCTCTGTCTGAAAAAAAAAAAGAAAGCAAGAAAAAAAATTGAAAGAGAATTCAGAAGGGAGAAACTTTCGGGATCATTTGATATTCAGTGTTACCAAAGCAGAGACCCCCAAAGGTTATCTCTGATAACTCCAGGTGGTACCTGCCACACACTTTAGGAGATATAGCACTAATGAAATGAAAAAGGAAATAGCACAGGACCCTTTTTTTTTTTTTTTAAAGTCTCACTTTGTCACCCTCGGTAGAGTACTGTGGCATCACAGCTTACAGCAACCTCAAACTCTCGGGCTCAATTGATTCTCTTGCCTCAGCCTCCCAAGTAGCTGGGACTACAGATGCCCTCCACAACACCCAGCCACTGAGCTACAGACACTAAGTCCTTTTTGTTGTTGTTGTTGTTGTTTTTAAGAGTCAGGGCGTCACTCTATCACTCAGACTAGCATACAGTGGCAAGATCATAGCTCACTGTAACTTTTAACTCCTAGGCTCAAGTGATCCTTCTACCTTAGTCTCCCAATTAGCTGGGACTGTAGGCACATACCAACATGCCCAGCCAGTTAGTTTTATTTTTTTTAAATGGGGCCTCACTGTATTGCCCGGGCTGGCCTCAAGCAATCCTCCTGCTTCAGCCTCCCAAAGTGTTTAGGATTATAGACGTGAACACTGCACCTGGCCAACAAGGATAGTTTTTTAGGAGAGGCAGCTTTGAGTTTAGGCGTAGTTTCTAAAAGAGCTAGTAAAAGACTGGTTTGTCTGAATTACCCCTCTGGAATGGGTAAGGACAAAATCACAATAATGCCTCATGAAGTTAGAGATGTTCTTTTTTTTTTTGAGAGAGAGAGCCTCAAGCTGTCACCCTGGATAGAGTGCTGTGACACCACAGCTCACAACAACCTCCGATTCCTGGGCTCAAGCGAGTCTCCTGCCTCTGCCTCCCAAGTAGCTGGGACCACAGGCGCCCACCACAACGCGCAACCATTTTTAGATTGCAGCCACCATTGTTTGGCAGGCCCGGGCTGGATTCGAATCCGGCAGCTCAGGTGTACTTGGCTGGCACCTTAGCCCATTGAGCCACAGGCGCTGAGCCAGAGATGTTCTAAAGTAGACCCTTCTTTCAGTTGGCAACCAAGTCCCTTACAATCAAAGGCCATCAGGCCATGAATGCTCCCACTATCAAACCTCACTGCTACCAGCAAGCCTGGGGGAAATTGGGGTCAGAAGACCAGGTTATCTTTGTCTTAGGTATTAGCTTTAGAGTAGAGCAACATGTTTCTCCTTTGCTCTCTCCAGGCTGATGAGATTGAGAAGATTTTATGCCACAAGTTTATGCGCTTCATGATGATGCGAGCAGAGAACTTCTTTATCCTTCGAAGGAAACCAGTGGAGGTGAGACCTTGTGATCCGTGTTTGTAATACCCAGGATCCTATCATTGTGTGGCCTAGGATTGTTTCTGCATCCAGATTGCTGCTCCTCCAGCTTTAGAGCACACACTGCTCAAGTTGAGAGAGAGTTGACCTATATCTCACCTGGAACAGGAACAAAGAGGGTTAGAAGCTTAAGAGAAGTTGTCTCTACCATAACCATAGAAAAGGCAAAGAAAGCTAAGACATATTGCTCACCTTCCCAGAGCTTACCGACTAATAGCAGAAAGAATGTAGTGAATTGAATCTAAGCTTTGCTGCCAATCAAATGAGTCTCTCAAAGCCACAGTTAACTTTGGGTCAGTTGTTACCTGAGTTTGGACTTGAATCCACCTACAAATTCCTTGCCAGGTAAACTTAAAACATCCCCTGTGACTGAGCAACTACCAAGCAGAGCAGCGTGCGCCATTGTCACACACATCTGACGTACTGGCCAGATTCTTCTGGTCGTATATCTAACCTCTGAGGCCACCCAAAATAAATAAAATTACTCTTTTTCTAACCCTCCAGTAGTAAAAGATCTGAATCCCACATCATCTCTTCTCCTCTTCTGACTGTTCCCTGTCATTTGATTACATTCTTTGTTTTTGAGACACGGTCTGGCCGTCTTGCCAGGCTAGAGTGCAGTGCCGTCATCATAGCTTACAGTAACCTCAAACTTCTGGGCTCAGTCAGTCCTGCCCCAGCCTCCCAAGTAACTAGGACTACAGGAGTACACCACAATATATAGCTAATTTTTCTGTTTTTTGTAAGGATGGTGTCTTGCTCTTGCTCAGGCTGGTCTTAAACTTGGCCTTAAGTGATCCTCTTCCCTTGCCCTCCCAAAGTGTTAGAAATACAGGCCTGAGTAATGGTCCCTGGCCTAGGTTATGTTTTATTTTTTTGGACAGAGTCTTTTTGCCCTGGGTGCCATGGTATCATCCTAGTTCACAGCAATCTTGGAGTCCTGAGCTGAAGAGATCCTCTTGCCTCAGTCTCCAAGTAGCTGGGACTATAGGAATCCGCCACAATGCCCAGCGAGGTGGGGTAGTAGAGATGGGGTTCTCATTCTTGCTCAGGCTGGTCCTGAACTCCTGAGCTCAGGCTTTCCATCTTGGCCTCCCAAAGTGCTGGGATTACAGGCTTGAACCACCATGCCCGGCCTAGCCTAGGTCCTTCTGTAACAAAATTTCAAGTTTCTTTACTCTTCTTTGACTCATTCTGAATGCAGAACTGTTTGTGCTGTAGATGGTCTTCCAGAAATGTCTGATACACAAAAGTCTTGCAGCTGGGTGCAGTTGCTGGATCTAACCTAGACACCTCCCCACCCTACGTACACACACTATCTCCAGAACAGGTGGGCTGCTGACTGGAAGGGCACGTGGCTTGGAAGATCACAGCCTGGTGGAAGTGGGTGGATGAATGAAGATGAGGACTTTGGTCAGCTACGTGTCCCCAGAGCATTATTGTCTGCTGTTTCATCTCCTCCTTCTCCCTTCTATCTTCCTTCCCTAGGGGTATGACATTAGTTTTCTGATCACCAACTTCCACACAGAGCAAATGTACAAACACAAGTTGGTAGACTTTGTGATCCACTTCATGGAGGAGATTGACAAGGAGATCAGTGAGATGAAACTGTCAGTCAATGCCCGTGCACGCATTGTGGCTGAGGAGTTCCTCAAGAACGTGAGTAGAGGCCTTCCTATTTCCTTTCAGAGCCATGGGTCTTATTGAGAACTTAGCGCTGGGGTAGGAAGGTGATGCCGACAGTATGTTTGTTTCCTGAGGACCCCAGGACTCCTAGTGCACGGCTAGTCCGCAAGGCCAGGTACTTTGGAGCTGGAAGACCTGAGGTTCACCTCTAGAGAACTACAGGGCATTGTCCACATCTGCATGTATGGGACACCCTTAGTTTCTCATAGGAACTTAGATGTCCATTTCCACATCTAAAATGTTAGAGCCCTTACATATATCTAGTTCAAACCTCCAGTGAAACAAGTAGAGTCCACATGTGAATTTTCTAGGAATCCAGGGCAGTTAACCATGGTATAATTCCATTTCTCAAACAGATTTCAGTGTCTGTTTCTTAGCCTTAAAGTTGTGATTCCTTTAACCTGTTTTCCATTCCTTTCTGGTTTTAAGTCCTCTAGATTTCTCTTAAATTGTGCCTTTCTAACCCAAAAAGATTATAGTCCTCTGAAGAGGAGGAATTGTTTACATTGATGAACTGATGACATAGTTGTTCTTGTTTAGATATTCAGGACATGCCTTCTCTCCCCCCACCCCCCACTTCTTCCAAACAATCTTTGGTTTGTTGACATGTTCCAACCAGAGTTGACTGATCCCCAGATGGTGTTTATTCCTACTAGTGCATGCAAACCCAGCCCAGAGGAGATCACATTCCTAAAAATGGAAATGATACCCACTTCCTCTGTGTTTCATTATACTGAGGGTGGCCATTGTACACAGCTGTACTGGGAGCACAAAGTAGCATGGGTGTTCCACTCATGCAGGCTGTGATATCACTCTGAAATCCCGGCTCTCCTGCGTCCTAAGCCATGTCACTGAATCTCTCAACTAAGCCTTGCTTTCTTCAGCTGCGAAATGAGTACCTACTAATTAATATTTATTTTTCAGAGTGGTTGAGCATTACCTGAGCTCGTGTGTGTAACATGTAGCCCATGGTACATAGTAAGCTTTCCATGTATGATAGCACTAAAATTTTGAGACCAGAGCACTAAGAAGCCTCTGTTGGGAGTGTTCAACCTTTTTTTTCTGAGACAGTCTCCCTTTGTTGCCCTGGGTAGAGCCATCATGGCATCATAGCTCACAGCAACCTCAGTTCTTGCACACTCTTGGGCTTTAGCAATCTTGCTTCAGCCCCTCAAGTAGCTGGGACTACAGGCATGCACCACTACACCCGGCTTGTTTTTCTATTTTTTAGTAGAGACCAGGTCTTACTCTTGTTCAGGCTGCTCTCAAAACACCTGAGCTCAAGCAATCCACCTATCTTGGCCTCCCAGAGTGCTACCACCTTACCTAGTTTGTCCAATCTTTTTTGCTCTCTGCTGCACATTGGAAAAATTGTCTTGGGTCATAAATTAATACACAAATACTGACAAAAACTGATGAGCAAAAATCTATGCGTAATTTTCATGATATCAGATAAGCAAAACAGTCCTCATGTAATCCCTGTCCAACCTGCAGTCTGCAGCGTGGCCACGCCTGCTAGATTGAACTGAGAAGGAAAATAGCTCTCATCCCAGTTTAATATTTGGCTCACTCATTCAACAATCCTTCACTTTATTTATGACCATTTTTATATTTTTAGAGTTATACACCTACAAAACCATGTTCACATGACCCATTTAATACTTAAAACAATCTTTGACTCAGGTATTCTCACCATTTTATAGATCATTAAACTGGTGCTGTGATAGGGAAGTCACTTGCCTGAGGTCCGTCACCCAGGAAACGGAGGAACCAGAATGTGGAGCTGGGTTTTCCAACTCAAAAATTTAGAATAGTATAGCCTCCAGCAGGGATCACAAACTCAGGTGGATGCACAAGTTGGGCAGGTAGTGGGTGGGGCAAGGACCTACTGGCATAGGCTTCATCTGCAGAACATTATTACTGTAGCCTGTCATGGCTTCATCTTCCAACTTTTCAAGAGAATCCCCAAATCTGGATTTGTGTATGTTATCTCCCATGTTTTGTTTTTGTTTTTGTAGAGACGGAATCTCACATTATCGCCCTCAGTAGAGTGCACTGGCGTCACACAGCTCATAGCAACCTCCAGCTCTTGGGCTTAGGCGATTCTCTTGCCTCAGCCTCCTGAGTAGCTGGGACTACAGGCGCTTGCCACAATGCCCGGCTATTTTTCTGTTTTGCAGTTTGGCCGAGGCTGGTTTTGAACCTGCCACCTTCGGCATATGGGGCCAGCTCCCTACTTGATGACCCACAGGCACCGCCCTATCTTCCATGTTTTTAAGGTGGGCAGTAAATTCATTAATTTTTTTTTTTTTCTCTCTTTATCCCCCTTTTTATAGTGCTGTGACATCTTAGCTCACACCAACCTCAAACTCCTGGGCTCAAGTGATCTCTTGCCTCAGCCTCCCAGAGATTACAGGTGCCCATCACAATGCCCGACTATTTTTAGAGATGAGGTCTTGCTCTTGCTCAGGCTGGTTTCGAACCTGTGAGCTCAAGCAATTCACCCGCCTAAGCCTCCCAGAGTGCTAGGATTACAGGCGTAAGCCACCATGCTTATGCCTCATTTTTTTTTTTTTTTTTTGAGACAGAACCTCAAGCTATCCCCATGGAAGGAGTGCTGTGGCATCACAGCTCACAGCAACGTCCAATTCCTGGGCTCAAGCGAGTCTCCTGCCTCTGCCTCCCGCAGGTGCCTGCCACAATGCCTGGCCATATTTTGGTTGTAGCCGTCATTGTTGTTTGGTGGGCCTGGGCTGGATTTGAACCCGCCAGCTCAGGTGTACGTGGCTGGCGCCCTAGCCTGTTGAGCCACAGGTGCCGAGCCGCCTTCATTAATTTTTTTTGGATACTGCATGGGCCAAATGATACTTGTCTTTAGGCTGGATTCAGTCATAGACCATTGGTTTACAACATTCTGTTCTAGATGCCGTGGGGGATACGTGAGGGCAGAAAACATTTCAAGGGCCTGTCCTGGTTGGAGGATCACCCAAAGTTTGACACAAAGTACCAGATTCTAGGTTCTTTTCCTCTTAGCCTTCTGAGTCCCTAAACCACTTGCATGTGAGACCCCATGTCTAAAGAAAGCATCCTCAGGGCTCGGCGCCGGCTGTATACACCAGAGCTGGCGGGTCCAAATCCAGCCCATGCCTGCCAAACAACGACAACTACAACCAAAAAATAGCCGGGCATTGTGGTGGGCGCCTATAGTCCCAGCTACTTGGGAAGCTGAGGAAAGAGAATCACTTAAGCCCGGGAGTTGGAGGTTGCTTTGAGCTGCGATGCCACGGGACTCTACCCCAGACAACAGCTTGAGGCTCTGTCTCAAAAGAAAGCAACTTAAGTTTACCAAGCAATATACTGGCAGGGCTTTATAGCAGCCTCCGTGACATAGCCTGGGGAGCTATGGAGAAGATCTCATCACTGTTACTTTTTCTGCCTTAACTAGTGCTAGGTTTGCGGATAGTACCCACACACTACTTCTGAACACTGGCTGAGTATGACCATAGGGTGTCCTGGGTTCCAGCTCTCCCTCTCTGAGATCTGAGCACAGTGACAGCTCTCAAATCAGCCTACTTCCCCATAGTAGGCTCACCAGGATACAATAATAATCACCATGTTCTGCCTCTTGGTTCTTTTGACAGTTTTAAACCATCTGGCTGGATCTTGTGGCCTTCCCCCCACACTCCCCTGTATCTGTGAAGGCGTCCTGGAGTCACTCCCCCAAGCAGCAGCGGCAGCAGTGCAGCATTGGCGGCAGCGGTGGCAGGCGGCGGCAGGGAGCTGGGTCGGGTGGGTGTTGGATGTGGGAGGCGGGTGGTGTGCTTGCTAGCTGTGCAGTGGACCTGCCCCAAGGCCACACGTGCCTGGTCAGGCTGGCGCTGGCTTCTGATGTTCAGTCCCCTGGGCTGGGACAGATTTTTTTTTTTAATGTCTTGAAACTTAACTCTGTGCTTGTAGGAGACTTTAACCTTTTTGTCTTTTTTTTTTTTAAACAATCTCCACCTCCAGTGGCTCTGACTGGTCCCAGTGATTGTATCTTATTGGTCGCTGTGGGTCTGGGCGGGCCTGGAGCCAGAAGGCGACTACCTTACCTCCCCTGTGCCACCCTCGGTGGGGGGTTCAGACTCCAGCTCCTCTCCTTTACCCTTTTATTCCCAAGCCTCCTTGAGCCCAGTCTAACTGTGGGGACCCTCTGCCAGCTTCCTGAGTTTTGCCTAAAGATGGCCACCCAGCACAGGTTGGGGACAAGGGCTGAATTGATGACATCCAGTCATGGCTAGGGGTGGGAGCTCAAAGGCCAGGCAACCTCTGGCTACAGCAGCCATTTAGTGCTCTCACAGCTGAGAGGGGCCACTGTTAGGCCTTGTCTGTCAGTGTGGCTCCTGTGCTACAGGTGGAGAGGTCAGCCTTTCTCCAGAGCCTCCTGGCCAGGCCCTCCTGCCTGCTCTGGCTCCTCTGCTCCCATGGTTACTGTTCCTTTTCTGATTTTGGTGGATCCTCCCTTCCCTCATTAAAGTCTTTTCTTGTCCCTTTGGGGCTGCATGAGGTCTGTGCTCTGTTAGGTGGAAGGAGGGGAAGTGGGGCTCTTTCCCCTGAGACCATGTGGCTGGTAGGTAGGCCTGGAGCTCCTCACCAGACATAGTCTCTTGATAGGTCCTCAAACCAAAGATCTCTTTCATTGCAGTCCAGGCACCATATGTCTGAAACTTCTCTGCCTCTATAGTTTTGGTGCTTTTCACATAATCTCATTTGGGCTAAAAGGTAACTTCAGAGAAAAATGATACCCTTTCACGGGTAAGGAAACAGTTTCCAAGTAGGAGATGGAATAGTTTGCCTCAGATCTCACTACTCAGCAAAAAGACCTCTACCTGTGCCAAAGTAAACACTAGCCATGTGTACTATTTAAAATGTATAATTGAAGTTTAGAATTTTTGTTCCCGTTGGTTACATTTCAAGTGCTTAATGGCTATTAGTAACTAGTACCTATCATATGACTGCATGTAGGCTTCCATCATTGCAGAAAGTTTTATTATATAGTGATAGACCTTAGTGACACCTTAAAGGAGAAAGAAAAAGCAAAAATCTTTGTTTGGGTCTTGACCCTTGCTGCTGAATTTGGGCAAGTTGTCGATATCTCTGCCTCAGTTTCTTTTTTTCTTTTTTTTCTTTAGAGACAGAGTCTCACTTTATCACCTTTGGTAGAGTGCTGTTGCATCACAGCTCACAGCAACCTCCAACTCCTGGGATTAGACAATTCTCTTGCCTTAGCCTCCCAAGTAGCTGGGGCTACAGGCACCTGGCTATTTTTTTGTTACAGTTTGGCCAGGGCCGGGTTTGAACCCGCCATCCTCAGTATATGGGGCTGGTCCTCTACCTGTTCAGCCACACTGCCTCAGTTTCTTAATTGCAAAGTGGAGATAATGAACAGTCTAATACAGTCCCTGCCATCCTCGGTATATGGGGCCGGTCCCCTACCCATTGAGCATCACTGCCTCAGTTTAATTGTAAAGTGGAGATAATGAACAGTCTAATAAAGTCCCTGCCCCACAGACAATGAACAGTAACTGTTCATTATTAAGTTGTTTGGTACCTGGGGCTGTTGGATAACTTTCAATATTTAGGCCTGGGGGATATTATCTCTGCCTTGAAAGGACTTTGGTGTCCAGTAAAAGCTAGATGTGAAAATAGATGCACTGAAGTGGGGTTTTTTTTTTTTTTTTGGTGGGAGGGGGATTCTTTTTGAGACAGTCTCACCCTCTTGCCCTTGATAGAGTGCTGTTGCCTCATAGTTCACAGCAACCTCAAACTCCAGGGTTCAAGCAGTCTTCCTACTTCAGCCACCCCAGTAGGTAAGACTACAGGCATATGTCAGAATGCCCAGCAAGGTCTTACTCTTGCTCAGGCTGGTCTCAAAACTGAACTCAAGCAGTCCCTCCTCCTCAGCCTACCATAGTGCTAAGATTACAGGTAGAAGCCACCTTCCTGACCTGAAGTGCTTGATAATTTGGTTTTAAAAGTCTGGAACCCTAGAGGGGTGTAATAAGGGTTAGGGGAGATCTTCAAGAAATGTTGGCCTTTGAGCTGAGCTTTCAAAAAGGATTCCTGGGCAGTACCTGTGGCTCAACGGAGTAGGGCACTGGCCCCAAAAACTGCAAAAAAGGGGGGGGCGGAGCCTGTGGCTCAGTGGGTAAGGTGCCAGCCCCATATGCCAAGGATGACGGGTTTGGGCCCGGCCCCTGCCAAAACTGTAATACAAAATAGCCGGGCATTGTGGCGGGTGCCTTTAGTCCGAGCTACTAGGGAGGCTGAGGCAAGAAAATCACCTAAGCCCAGGAGTTGGAGTTTGCTGTGAGCTCTGTGACGCCACTGCACTCTACAGAGGGCGATACAGTGAAACTATCTCTACCAAAAAAAAGTATTCCTCCAAATGGTCGATGGAATCTATTTTGAAGGGGAAGACAAGGTAATGTTAAAGGGAGGGGAGGGAGTGGGGGCAACTGAACAGCTATTATCCCCTTTGTGACATCTCTGACCTCCCTCTCCTACCTTGCTAAAGGTGAGATGTCCCTTTAGGGGCACATGATTACGTTCTGGCTGTGCAGTGAATGTTCAAGGTTTTCATGGTGAAGCTGGGTAATTACGAGGGTATGGCAACTAGTCACTCAACAACCTTCACAAGACAGCATTGCCTGGGTGAGCCAGTCACAATCCTCATTTGTCACTATCTCCCAGAGTTCAAAGTCCCTAAAACCAGAATTGCAGGCCAATGAGATTACACTGGGTGGTTGTCAATCAGTGGGTCCTCCCTTGGGGGCATGCTTTTTAGGAAACCTTGTCACCATCAAAAAGGGAGTTGAGGTCAGCTGGACAGGTAAGTGGGGGACACAGGTACTCTTCCCTGGACTCTTTGCCTGAGTGGGCAGTGTTGGGCTTTGCTTCTCAAAGTGCCCCAATTTGGTATTTTGTATTTTTTTGTGGGGGAGGGGCTGGGACCTTACTACTTGAGCCACAGGCGCCACCTCACTATTTGGTATTTTATGACTAAAAGGTAACCCTTCAGAGTGATAGCATGGGGTTTGAGTGAGGCTTTAGAGCCAGGGTTACCTCTGCCATGTGCTTTGAGATAATTATCTAGCACCTTGTAGCCTTATTTGAATCTCCCTTATGACTTTTGAAGATAATACTTTGCCACTGCCTCCAGAAAGGATACTTAAGAGTCTTGACCTCCGGTTTGAGGCTGTGGTGAACTGTGATCCCAAATGCATTTCAAACCTTGACAACTGAGCAAGATTCAGTTTAAAAAAAAAAAAAAAATGCCCTCTTCCTGGTTTCAGTTCATTGCTCATTCACCACCCTTATACCTGTATCTGGTTTTTGTAGATAGAGAGTCTCACTTTATTGAGCTTCGTAGAGTGCTGTGGAGTCACACAGCTCACAGCAACCTCCAACTCGGGTTCAGGCGATTTTCTTGTCTCAGCCTCCCCAGTAGCTGGGACTACAGGCGCCCACCACAACGCCGGGCTATTTTTTGTTGAAGTTTTCCAGGCCGGGTTTGAACCCGCCACCCTCGGTATATGGGGTGGGCTCCCTACACACTGAGCCACAGGCCCTGCCCATCTGTATCTGTTTTATTCCTTTGCTACTTTTCTTTTTATTTCCCCACACTGGGCTGTAAGCTTCCTGAAGTCAGGGACTACTTGTCAGTGGCTGTAAGTACTGTGGAATGACTCAATCCCTACAACTGTTGGCACACAGAAAATGTGGGATGAAGAACCGCGACATAATATCCAGTGTTCGCTTCCACCTTTAGTGCCCCGCTCACTAAGGGTCTGGGACAGGTGAGGCCCCGAGTCTGGAGAACGCCCGCGCTGGTCTGCGCAGGGTTCCTCCGCAGCTTCCGAACCCGCCGCTTAGGGTTTGATTGTGCCCAGGGAATGGTTTCCAAGGCAACAGCGAATAGAGGGCGGGGCCTCGGAAGGCCGGGCCCAGCTGGACCCTGGGCAGGGCCGGCCGGGAGAAGGCGCTGGGAGGGCGTGCGGCAAGGGTTGCATGCAGGACCCTGGCGCAGCGCTGCTCTTGAGCGCAGGAGGACCAGGTCCTGGGCGGCAGGGCTCTGCTGCCTGGTACCGTCCGGAGGACGGCCAGGGCTGCAGCTGGCCGCAGAAGCCGCAGCCACTGGGGCCATGCACCAGTTCCCCAGCCCTGTGGCCCTGGGATCGCAGCTCCGAGTACGGGCCTCCCGGGACGCTGGCTTGGCCGGAGCCTGCGTCCACCCGGCCGGACGAGAATCGTGCAGCTGCAGCCGGCAAGAGCCCGGCCCACACTCCAGTCACTGCGCGCCGCCTAGGCGGCGCCTTCGAGACTCTCGCCCACGGCACCCATGCGCAGGGCGCCACGGATCCTTACCCCCTCGTCCCCGCGCACACCCTGGCCCTGGACGATTCCTCCCCGCAAGACGGTGAGGCACGAAGCGGCCCGCCTGTCCTGGCCCGTGGCGGCTGCAAGGGCAAGAAGACTTTGGGATGGAGGGAATGAGGGTCGGGAGAAGAGCAGCAGAGGGCAGGCATCCGGATGAAGGGTGAAGAGACGTGGGTGTCAGGGCCTGAAAAGATCCTGGGCTACGCCGCAGCCTACCCGTCCCTGCTCCACGTCTTTCTGCAGGTTCCCTTGTCTTCTGGCCAGGATTCTCCAAGGCGTCTCACCACATGGGCCGGCTCAGAAACGCCAAAATCCACGTGGAGAGAGCTGTCAAGGTCGGAGGGGAGTGGAGACTGGGATAGAATGGGCCCCGTGGGCTGCTGGGCTTGCCCCCCCCTCCCCATTTCCCTACCCCCGCACTATTTCCTCTCATGCTTAAAAAACAAAAATGTTGACCCCTGACCCCATCTTCAAGTACTTCACCATTTTTCAGTCCTTCAAAGCCAAACTTCTTGGCAGAATTGTCTATCCTCTAATCTACTGCTTTACCTGAGATTCACTCCTCTGCTCCCTCAGTTCTGGTTCCTGGCCCTTCCCCACTCCCATGGGAAGCCAGTCCAGTCAAGGTCACTGGTAACCTCCAAGCAGCCAAATCCTTTTCTGACCTGTTCTGGGTTGGGTATCCTGTGTACACTGCTGCTCCACAGTCCCTTCCCCTTGGCTGTCTGGCTACATACTCTTCTTTTCTCCCTTCCTGGCTGCTGCTTTTCAGTTGCCTTTGAAGGTTCCTCGGACATTAGTGATTCTCCAGATCCCTCCTCACACATATCACTTTTGCCTGTCTCCTTAGTCGTGAATCCAATCAGTGTGCTGCATGCCCACATGCCCTTTATGGCCCAACCTCTAACTACACCCTGTAGATATGGCCCCCTACCTGACCTCTCCACCCACAGAACTTAACAAACATTTCAAATTCATGTCTCAAACCATGCTCTGAGTTTCCTACCCAAACCTGTCCTCCTCCCTCGTCTTCCCATCTCTCAATTGCTCACAACAGAAATCTGATCTTTCTGTTCCTTCAACATGTCTAATCCCATCAGCAAAACCAATCACCAGGCTGGCACCTGTGGCTCAAAGGAGCAGGGCACCGGCCCCATATGCCAGAGGTGGCGGGTTCAAACCCAGCCCTAGCCAAAAACTGCAAAAAAAAAAAAAAAAAACCAGTCACCATCTTTACCTTCAAAATGGATCTCAACTCTACTACCTTCTTCGCATCTTCATTGTAACCACCCTAATTCTATGATTTCTCTCCTGTGCAAACCTCAATAGCCTTCTAGCTCTTCTGCCTCCATCCTTGTTCCATCTATTCTCTGTACAGTAGCAAACCAAACTTAGAATATCTCTAACTATGTCATTCTGTCACTTAGATTTTATTGCTTCACACCACTCTTTGTATAAAGTCCAAGTCCACTCCAAGGCATACAAGGCCCTCCACATTCTAGCTATTGCCTGCTTCCTTGGAGCTCGCCTTCTCATTTTCCATACTCCACTCACTCTGGCCTCCCTTCAGGTCCTTCTGACCTTTCTCCAGCCTCAAGGCATTTATGCATGGTTTTCCCTCTTCCTGAACCATCATTTGCCCAGCTCTGTACATTTATGGCACCTTTCAACCTTCCCTGACTATATTTCTAAGTAGTTTCTCTGGGTCCCCATCAAGTATGTAGTTTCTAGAGCTGACCTGCTTGGATTTAAATCCCTGCTCTTTTACTTACTGTGTGGCCTTGGCAAGCTACTCAACCTCTCTATGCCTCTGTTTCACCACCAGTAAAACAGAGATAACAGTATCTAATAAAATTACATATTTTGTTAGTAATTAATGTAAGTGCTTAGCACAGCTGGTCCTCAATAAATATTAGCTGTTAGGACTATCATTATTATTATGCATATTTATTTTTCTACTTGCTTATAACCTGTCTCTCTTACTGGTATTTTAAAATTTGCTGATGGCAGAGACCATAACTGTCTGGTTCACCCTTACAGCCCTTTGTCTGTCTCTTAGGTAATACTCATTGAATAAATATCCAATTCTCACCTTACAGCAGAAGAAGATTTTTACGATCCAAGGCCGTTACCCAGTGATACGAGGTCTCTTGCGCCGGAGGGGTTGGGTGGAGAAGAAGATGGTTCCTCACTCAGGCACCACTCTGCTGCCATCCCAGAAGGATCTGGATAGCTCAGCAATGGGTGATAGTGACACCACTGAGGATGGTAAGCAGCTCCCTCCCTGACAGAAAGCTCCCTCTCCTGAGTCCCTTTCCTTTAGTTCCCACTGTCCTAGGATAGAGGGACCTACCAGGTAGGGACGGGGCCTTATCAGGACTGGGCTTTGCAACCACAGAGGATGAAGATGACGATGAGGAGTTCCGGCCACCAGAGCTGTTCGGCTACGATGATTTACTGGAATTTGATGACCTAGATGGGACACATGCTTTGATGGTGAGGGCCCAGGGGGCTGGCAGGGGCTGCTTACTCAGAGGGAGAGCACTGGCATCCAGCTGCATGACCTCAGACAAGTCGTTTCCTTCTTTGGGCCTCAGTTTCTCTATAGTAAAAACTGATTGCTTCTCTAAAGGTTAGATAGGCCCACAGCACTCTGTTAGGTTGTATCAGGATTCAGCTCAGTCTCCATGCATGGCAATTCCCCCTTCCAAGTAACTCTGTATTTATCTCCTTCCTTTGCGCTGGGCAAGTGAAGGATGGAAGGAAGGGCTTAAACAGCTCTGAAAGAAGCTGGTATGATGGTATGGAGTACATGCATGGGGTGAAGACATGCGTTCGAATCAATTGGCTAAATTGAACTATATGAAATTGTCATTTCTGCATATCAGAAAAGGTTGACTACTGGCAGTTTCACATGACTCAACCACATGAGCCCTTGGGCATGATACTTATTCTGCCTACGTTCCCTCAACTATGAAGTAGAGGTAACAGTGGCCCCTACTTCATGGCATCGTGGTGAGAATTAAGTGAGTTGGCATGGAAAGTACTTAGATCTTTTCAGGTCAATCATGTGATGATGTTGGTTATTAATAATCCTTGGCTCAGCGCTCATAGCACAGTGGTTACGGCGCTGGCCACATTCACCAAGGGTAGTGGGTTCAAACCCAGCCCAGGCCTGCTAAACAACAATGACAACTGTGACCAAAAATAGCCAGGCATTGTGGTGGGTGCCTATAGTCCCAGCTACTTGGGAGGCTGAGGAAAGAGAATTGCATAAGCCCAAGAGTTGCAGGTTGCCGTGAGCTGTGATGTCACAGTACTCTATGGAGGGTGACATAGTGAAACTCTGTCTTTTTTTTTTTTTTTTTTTTTTAGAGACAGAGTCTCATTTTATCACCCTCAGTAGAGTGCCATGGTGTCACAGCTCAAAAAAAAAAAAAAATCCTACAGGCGGGGCATGGTGGCTCATGCCTATAATCCCAACACTTGGGAGGCCAAGGTGGGTGGATTTCCTGAGCTCACAGGTTCAAGACCAGCCTGAGCAAGAGCAAGACCTTGTCTCCAAAAATAGCCAGGTGTTGTGGTGGGCACCTGTAGTCCCCAGCTACCTGGAAGGCTGAGACAAGATCACTTGAACCTAAGAGCTTGAGGTTCCTGTGAGATGTGATGCCTTAGCACTCTACCAAGGGTGACCAAATGAGACAGAGTCTCACAAAAAGAAAAAAAAATTGGGCAGTGCCTGTGGCTCAGTGAGTAGGGCGCCAGCCCCATATACCGAGGGTGGTGGGTTCAAACCTGGCCCCGGCCAAACTGCAACAAAAAAATAGCCGGGCGTTGTGGCAGATGCCTATAGTCCCAGCTACTTGGGAGGCTGAGACAAGAGAATCGCCTAAGCCCAGGAGCTGGAGGTTGCTGTGAGCTGTGAAGCCACTGCACTCTACCAATGGCGACGAAGTAAGACTCTGTCTCTCAAAAAAAAAAAAAAAGAAAAGAAAAAAATCCTACCTCCCAGAGTTGTAGAAAAGCTAGAGAGAGGTAGGGTCCATGAGAGAGCCTTCGTCAAATGCTACGTGCCCATCAGCTTGAAGTCATTGTCCTGCCACTGGATAAGTCACTGATAGCCATAGGCCAGAACAAGGTGTGGCATTCGGTTGTGCAGTTTCATCACTGCTTAGGGACACCCAGCCAAAGGCTGGCCTGTACCCTGCTCACCAAGCATGTGCCCTGGAGGAAGAGATCTCTTTTCTTGCTTTACACAAAGATGGCATGTGGCCTAGAGGCCACTTTGGAAGCATCTTTTCCTTCCTGTTCACCATCCTGCTCAGCAGGGTGGGGAGAAGCTCCTCAGACAGTCCTGCCCACACTAGTCTCTCTGTCTTCATTTCCTTCCCATCTCCCCAGTCCCGCATGGTTCGGAACGAGACCCCCTACTTCATTTGGACAACTCGGCGGGATGTGCTGGACTGTCGCTTCCTCTCCAAGGATCAGATGATAAACCACTATGCCCGAGCTGGCTCCTTTACCACAAAGGTGGGCTCCCCAGAAGGGTGGACAGGGAAGCTTCCATTTTCCTAGCCCTTGGGGCTGATAACCCTGCTGCCCAATATCCTCTTCAGGAAGAGGAATTCCCAGGAGAGTGGGAGGTATATAATTGAGACTTGGAATCTGACTGGCCTGAGTTCAACTCCAGCCCCTGCATGAGGGCATAATATGTAGACGTAAAATGGGCTTCAAGAATCAAATGGGGGGGCTTGGCGCCTGTGGCTCAACAGGCTAAGGTGCCATCCATGTACACCTGAGCTGGCAGGTTCGAATCCAGCCTGGGTCCGCCAAACAACAATGACGGCTGCAACCAAAAAATGGCCAGGCATTGTGGCGGGCGCCTGTGGTCCCAGCTACTTGGGAGGCAGAGGCAAGAGACTCGCTTGAGCCCAGGAATTAGGGGTTGCTGTGAGCTGTGATGCCACAGCACTCTATCCAGGGTGACAGCTTGAGGCTCTGTCTCAAAAAACAAAAAAAAGATTCAAATGGGGGGGGTCTCGGCGCCTGTGGCTCAAGTGGCTAAGGCGCCAGCCACATACACCTGAGCTGGCAGGTTCGAATCCAGCCCGGGCCCACCAAACAACAATGATGGCTGCAACCAAAAAATGGCTAGGCGTTGTGGCTGGCGCCTGTAGTCCCAACTACTTGGGAGGCAGAAGCATGAAAATCACTGGAGCCCAGGAGTTGGAGGTTGCTGTAAGCTGTGATGCCATGGCACTCTATCCAGGGTAACAGCTTAAGGCTCTGCCTCAAAAAAAAACGAATGTGAAAGGCTCACACCTGTGATCCTAGCATTCTGGGGGACCAAGACAGGTACATTGCTTGAGCTCAGGAATTTGAGATCAGCCTGAGCAAGTGCAAGACCCCATCTCTACTAAAAGAAGAATAGAATAACTACCTTGACATCATGTTGGGTGCCTATAGTCTCAGCTACTTGGGAGGCGGAGGAGGGAGTACCACTCAAGCCCAAGAGTCTGAGGTCGCTGTGAGCTAAGACACCAAGGCACTCTACCCAGAGTGAGACTCTGTCTCAAAACACATACATACATACATAAAAATAAGAATATGAAAGGGCAGACAAGAGGGATATGGGGCATTCTTGGCATAGCGGGAACCCAGACAAACATGGAGATAGAGGTGAGCAAGTCAGTGGGGCAGAGGAAAGTCTTCTGAGCCGTCTGGATGTGCGTTGAGTGTGGGGCAGTCCCTTAGAGCTCTCTGGGCAAGTCCCACCCTGCCCCCTCAGCAGCTAACTCCATAGGTGGGTCTATGTCTCAATCTCCGGAATTTGCCATGGTTTGATGAGGCGGATGCTGACTCCTTCTTCCCACGCTGCTACCGCCTGGGGGCTGAGGATGACAAAAAAGCCTTCATAGGTAAGGAGACCCCCAGTCCCAGGCCTGGGTCCCTTAGGCTGGAAAACCAGGGCTAAGGCTTTGGCTCATACTGGAGAGCAACAGGTCCCTTCTCATGCCCTCCTTTCCCCCAGCAGATGCCTGGTCTCTCCCCAGTCATTTTTCCCTAATTTGCCCTCCCTGAATGAGCCTCTGAGCTTGGTTGACTCTGGCATTCAGAAAATCTTAGGTAGCCTAGCTTATATTCTAGAGCAGGTTCTAAAAGTTGGTCAACTGAGTTTGGAATCCAGAATAGATTCCAGGCCCATGTCAAGTTCCATTGGTTGGATCAGGTTTCATAAAAGGCTGTAGGCTTTGGGTTTCTAAGGCAAAATCAACTCCACCTCCAGACTATGTTCTAAATTCAGGATTTGAAACCAGATTGAATGCTAAATTTAAATTATATTCCAAGGCTAAAATAGGTTTGGGGCCAAGATCTAGTTCTCAGGCTGGAATAAGTATCAAAAGTAGATCAGGAACAAAAGAAATAAATTAGATGGTGCTTGTAGTACACTGGTTACAATGCCGGCCACATGCACTGAGGGTGGTGGGTTTGAACCTGGCCCCAGCCAGCTAAACAACAATGACAACTGCAACAAACAATAGCCAGGCATTGTGGCGGGTGCCTGTAGTCTCAGCTACTTGGGAGCCTGAGGCAAAAGAATTGCTTAAACCCAAGAGTTTTGGGTTGCTGTGAGCTATGACACCATGGCACTCTACCAAGGGTGACATAATGATATTCTATCTCAAAAAAAAGGAAGGCTTGGCGCCTGTGGCTCAAGCGGCTAAGGTGCCAGCCACATACACCTGAGTTGGTGGGTTCGAATCCAGCCCCAGCCCGCCAAACAACAACAGCTGCAACCAAAAAATAGCCATGTGTTGTGGTGAGCACCTGTAGTCCCAGCTACCTGGGAGGCAGTGGCAGGAGAATCACTTGAGCCCAGGAATTGGAGGTTGCTGTGAGCTGTGATATCATTACACTCTACCCAGGGCAACAGCTTAAGGCTCTGTCTTAAAAAAAAGGAAGGAAGAAAAGAAAGAAAGAAATTAGGTAGCAGTTCCAGGCAAAATTCTAGAGGGAAAATACAAGCCAGGTTAGGTCAGATTTCTAGACTAAGTTCTAATATCAGAAAAGGTAGAGTCAGGTTCCGGATCCAAAATGGGGCAAGTCATGATCAGGTTCCGGAACCAGAACAGGCCTTAAGCCTAGGGGCTGAGCAGGGTATCCCCTGCCCCGGGAGCAGAGGACTTCTGGCTGACAGCTGCCCGCAACGTTCTCAAGCTGGTGGTGAAGTCTGAGTGGAAGTCATGCTCTATCAAGGCAGAAAAGGAAGAGGCCTTGGGTAAGTACTGTGGTTACCTCTATCCCCACCCATTTATCCTCCTGCCCATCTAGTTATCCACCCACCTACCTGTTCACTCGCACATCTATGTATTCACACCCATCTGCCCATCCACCTTCCCCACCAACCTGTCCATACGTTTACCCACCCATCTCTCCATCTACTCCACCTTCCTATTCACCCATTGTTGATGTTGTTCATCTACCCAGCGTCAGCTCCACACTCCCTATTCATCGTCCACTCCCACCTTCCTACCTGTCTTTCCATAAATCCATCTATCCCTCTATCCACATACTCTTCCATCCTCCTATTACTACTCATCTATCCTCCACCTGTCCATTCTTCTGATCCCACCACTTACACACCTGTCTTCCTATCCATTTGTTAATCAATGTGCTGCCTCACTCAGCCCTCCCATGGGCCTGACATAAGGCTGAGCCCCTTAGAGGACAGACTAAGAAGACCAGTCCATCTGTGTCCATGACCATCAGGTCTCTGCGGAGGAGGAAACAGCGAAACCAGGCAGTTTACATGTGGCTTGAGGAGCCTGAAGGAGCAGCTGGGAGTGGAGGGGGACACAAAGGGATCGTCACTGTCACTGCATGCTAGCCTGACCCATTGCTTGCCCTTTTCTCTCTAGATTTAGCTCCTATCTCCACACCCCTAGTCCTACAATTCAAGGAACCAATCATAAGCAAGGAATTCAGTGAAGTAAGGGGCAGTTTTGAAAGCAAAGGAAGATGCTCATTTCTTCCAGGGCTGACCTCCCCATTGCTGTCTTCTGTTGGTTTTGTCACAAACAAGGAAGACTGTTGTGTGCCAGGATCAGGGGTGTAGGGGCCTTGGGTGTGGTAAAAGACCCCATGGTTAAGCTCCCACAGGATAGGTCAGGCTGCAGGGATATTCAGAGCATTACAGATGTTTAGAGGTGATTCAGGGCTGTGGTGTGCATTCACGTGCTTCAAGGGGTCAGTTCCTGCAGGGTTTATCACTTTGAGGTGTGTATCTGGGCCTTGCCAGTGGTAGGTTAGTGCTTCAGTGGGTAAGACTTGTAGGAATTGGTTAGGATTCTGGGAGTAGGTCTGGGTTTCTGGTGTATGGACTTAAGAAGCTATGTCAGATTTGGGGAAGGGGAATTCATGTATAACTGGGTTCATCTAGGTCAAGGCTCCCAGGTGCATTTTAGGCCAGGGCCTCAGGTCCCAGGAGCAGAGAGGCTGCAGGTTTGTGCTAGGGCTACAGGTGCTGGGAGGCCTTAGAGATGTTTAAGGTGTCGTCTCAAGTGACAGGTCTGGGACAGTGAGAAACAAGGGCAAGAGCTAGACTTACAGGTATATTTAGAGAAAAGCCTCAGGTAAGTGACAAATCCCAGGGAAGTTAGGAATCTATCTGGTTTTGTGCCAGGCTTCGGGTGTCCTTAGGGTAAGTGACAGGCCTAAAGACAGTGGGGGTTGGGCAGCACCTGTGGCTCAGTCAGTAGGGCGCCAACCCCATATACCGAGGGTGGCAGGTTCAAACCTGGCCCGGCCAAACTGCAAAACAAAACAAAATAATAGCCTGGCATTGTGGCAGGAACCTATAGTCCCAGCTACTGGGGAGGCTGAGGCAAGAGAATCGCCTGAGCCCAGGAGTTGGAGGTTGCTGTGAATTGTGTGACGCCAGGGCACTCTACCAAGGGTGATAAAGTGAGACTCTGTCTATACAAAAAACAAAACAAACAAAAAGACAGTGGGGCTGTGGCATATGTCAAGTGACCTGCCTTGATGTGGAATGGTGGCAGGCCCTTCCCTATCTCTGCAGGAAAAAAGCAGCCCACAAAACAAGAAAAAAAGCTAGTGTCAGTGCCCCCAGAATTTGTGGATGAAGCTCTGTGTGCGTGTGAGGAACACCTTAGCAACTTGGCCCACATGGACATCGACAAGGACCTGGAGGCCCCGCTGTACCTTAGCCCTGAAGGCTGGTCCCTCTTCCTGCAGCGCTACTACCAAGTGGTCCAGTGAGTATCTGTGCAGCTGGGGCCATGGGCAGGTGCCTAGAGAAAGACCTTGTCTGTCTAGCACAGCCCACACCTCTTCCCCCAGGCCTCCCCCTTTTGTTTGCTGTGCTATTCTCCTGCTTAGGAACGGTCATGGACTCCCATGCCTCCACCATAGGGTCCAAACCATTCTTCCTGGGATCTTGGCATGGCATAGTCAGTAACATCCTGAGCATGTCAGGTAGACCTGAATTCAAGTCTAGGCTTTACAACTTCCAAGCTTTGTAACCCTGGGCATATCACTAATCTTTTTGAGCTTTACTGTTTTTGTTTTTGAAACAGAGTCTCACTTTGTCGCCCTCAGTACAGTGCCATGGCATCACAGCTCACAACAACCTCAAACTCTTGGGCTCAAACTCTCTTGCCTCAGGCTCCCAAGTAGCTGGGACTACAGGCGCCCACCACAATACCTGCAATTTTTTTTTTTTTTTTTGTAGAGACAGAGTCTCACTTTATCGCCCTCGGTAAAGTGCAGTGGCATCACACAGCTCACAGCAACCTCCAACTCCTGGACTTAGGTGATTCTGTTGCCTCAGCCTCCCGAACAACTGGGACTACAGGCACCTGCCACAATGCCTGGCTATTTTTCTGTTTTGCAGTTTGGCCGAGGCTGGGTTTGAACCCATCACCTTTGGTATATAGGGCCGGCACCCTACTTGCTGAGCCACAGCACCGCCCAATTTTTTTTTTTAATGTCAACAATAATTTGGTTTAATTTATTTTCTTTCAATGCCCAGCTATTATACGTTGCAGTTGTCATTGCTCTTTAGCTGGTCCAGGCTGAGTTCGAACCTGCCACCCTCGGTATGTGTGGCCGGCACCATAACCACTGTGCTACAGGCGCCAAGCCTAATACCTGCGATTTTTAGGGATGAGGTCTTGCTCTGGCTCAGGCTAGTCTCCAACTCATGAGCTCAGGCAATCCAACCTCCTTGGCCTCCCAACTGCGAGGATTACAGGCGTGAGCCACCATGCCGGCCAGCTTTACTGGTTTTGAACACAAAATAGATTTTAAAATGATGTCTGCCTTAAAGATTAGACAGGATAATCTGTATTATGTGCTCAGCACTCGCTCATTGTATGCCTCACAAAATAGGAAACTGAGTTCATATAGATTTTATCCTGCAGACCATTTCCCAAAGCGCATTGCACAGGATGTTAATTCCATAGAAAGAAAGTAGATTTTATGAAAAAAGGGCTTTTGAGGTCAGATTTAGAAAACATTAGGTTAAGCAAAGTTAACTAAACAGGCTTCCTGATGCAAGATGTTTCAGAAACTATTGGTGGCGTAAACCTCTGAGAGAAAGAGAGACAGAGAGAAAAGGAGTGTAGGGAGAGAGAACACATCCTGGACTTACATGAGCTCATGCCCTCCTTCCAAGTTCACGCACCCTGAGGGTAGTGTTTTCAGAGCACACTTTGGATAAAGGTTCTTGGGCAGGGGAAGGGAAGATCAAGGTGATGCAGATACTACTTCAGGGAGATTCCATTCAGAAGTGTGCAAGAGGCTCAGTGCCTGTGGCTCAACGGCTAAGCCACCAGCCACATTTACCTGAGCTGGCGGGTTCTAATCCAGCCCAGGCCCGCCAAACAACAATGGTGAATGCAACTAAAAAAATGGCCGGGCGTTGTGGCAGGTGCCTGTAGTCACAGCTATTTGGGAGGCAGAGGCAGGAGACTCGCTTGAGCCCAGGAATTAGAGGTTGCTGTGCACTGTGATGCCACAGCACTCTATCCAGGGTGACAGCTTGAGGCTCTGTCTCAAAAAAAAAAAAAAAAAAACCAGAAGTGTGCAAGAAGGACTAAGGGGAGAAGGGTCCTAAAGGCAGGAGGGTACTCAGCAAGCATTTCTTGAGCATGTCCTGTGTGCCAAGCATTGTGCTGAGCTCCAGAAATCCCTTCTCTCAAGGGAGACACCTAAGGTAGGGAGCTAGTGACAGGCCAGGTGGGAGTGCTAACGATCTCAGCTGGGGTGGTGTTAACAGAAAGGAATTCCATAGAGAAAGCTGAAGAACCAATGAATGAATTTTGAATGAAGGACAGAAGCTGCAAACTCACCTCATTGGCAAATAATTCATTTGTATTTTTTTTTTCAGCTTTTGGCCAGGGCCAGGTTGGAACTCACCACCTCTGGTATGTGGGGCTGACACCCTTCTCCTTGAGCCACAGGCACCACCCAATTCATTTGTATTTTTTCTAAAATACAGAAAATGACAACTAAGTGACTATATACTTTCCCTTTAGCTACTTGAAAATTTAAAGTTGCCCTTCTTTTTTTTTGTTTGAGACAGATTCTCACTCTGTTGCCCTGGGTAGAGTGCCATGGCGTCACAGCTCACAGCAAATTCCAACTCTTGGGCTTAAACGATTCTCTTGCCTCCTCCTCCCAAGTAGCTGGGACTATAGGCACCCGCCACAAAGCCTGGCTATTTTTTGTTGCAGTTGTCATTGCTTAGCTGGCCAGGGCCAGGTTCAAACCCGCCAGCCTCAGTGTATGTGGCTGGGACCCTACCCACTGAGTTACGGGTGCTGCCCAACCTCAAATTCTTGAGCTCAAGTGATTCTCTTGCCTCAGCCTCCCCAGTAGCTGGGACTATAGGTGCCCACCACAATGCCTGGCTATTTCTAGAGATGGGGTCTTGCTCTTCCTAAAGTTGGTCTCAAACTCCTGAGCTCAAGCAATCCATTCACCTCAGCCTCCCAGAATGCTACGATTACAGGCATGAGCCACCTTACCCAGTCTAAAGTTGCCCATCTTAAACTCAGGATTATCAAGGCTGAGTTAAAACATTACATGAGAAATACATGAGTCCTTTTCATTTCTGATGTGGGGCAAGTTCTAGAGGGTTGCAGTGTCTCTAACATCAGGATTACATAATATATTACATCTGGCTTGGCGCCTGTGGCTCAAGCAGCTGGGGTGCTAGCCACATACACCTAAGGTGGCGGGTTCGAATGCAGTCCAGCACGCCAAACAACAAGGACAGCTGCAACCAAAAAATAGCTGGGCATTGTGGTGGGCACCTGTGGTCCCAACTACTTGGGAGGCTGAGGCAGGAGAATCGCTTGAGCCCAGGAGTTGGAGGTTGCTGTGATCTGTGATGACATGGCACTCTACCCAGGGCGACAGCTTGAGGCTCTGTCTCAAAAAAAAAAAAAAAAATTACATCTGGCCAGGCAACACTCTGTCCAAGGTGACAGGAGGAGACTCTGTTTCAAAATAGAAAAAAAATATTGTATCATCGTTCAGTACAGGTAGCTAGAATGTGTTCATTCAATATTTACTGCTGTTTCTCAACATTTAAAAAAGTCCATGCCTTACCAGGTACCTTTCCACAAAAATACTGATGGTTTTTTATTTTCTTTTTTTTTACTAAATATAAAATCATATTTTCATGTTGAACATACTCTTACAAATTACATGTGTTCCTGCCATCCCCATTGTGACATTTTTCTGGGCCATATCACAGATTTACTGAGCAGATAATTTATTCCATGGACCTTGCAAAGTTCATCAGGACTTGGGTATGAATGTGCCTGGGAGAACTTACCAAATCTCCTCCCTCTGATTCCCCCCGGTCCTGGCACTGCCCCCATGGTTGCTGCCTCCTCAAGAAAGAGAGAAGCTGGGACAGTGCCTGTGGCTCAGGGAGTAGGGCACCGGCCGCATATACTGAGGGTGTTGGGTTTAAGCCTGGTCCCAGCCAAATTGCAATAAAAAAATAGCCGGGCATTGTGGTGGGCGCCTGTGGTCCTAGCTACTTGGGAAGCTGAGGCAAGAGAATTGCCTAAGACCGAGAGCTGGAGGTTGCTGTGAGCTGTGATGCCACAGCACTTTACCAAGGGCGATAAAGTGAGACTCTTCTCTAATAACATAAAAAAGAGAGAAGCTCTCCATGGCCAGAGACATTCAAGAGACTGTTAGCATTTTGTGGAGGCTTCCTTCCTTTCAGTAGGAAGATAAGAAATGGGAGAGTCTGGATAAGGCAGCCACATGCAGTTTTTTGTGACTTGGGTTAGTTTGGGACATTTTCTGACCTGTAGAGAACAGAATCCTTCTTTGTCCACGAACCCCTGTCTGTGCAGCCCAGTTGCTGAGGCACACTTCTGCAAAGTATTTACTTAGCCAACCATTCATTCACTGAACAGACTTTTAGCGAGCACCTAAGTGTCAGGTGTAGTGCTTGGGGAATGGGACTGCAACAGAAAACAATGACCACAAAAAATGTATGCTGTCAGGCAGTGCCTGTGGCTCAAAGGAGTAGGGCACTGGCCCCATATGCCAGATATAGTGGGTTCAAACCCAGCCCTGACTAAAAACTGCAAAAAAAAAAAAAAAAAAAAAAGGTATGCTGTCATGGTGC
>CAUYON010056423.1:0-22911 GCA_963573935.1 Arctocebus calabarensis
ATGTTCCAGCTCTATCCATGTAAATATGAAAGAGGAAAAGTCACCCTCTTTCTTTAAGGCTGCATAATATTCCATGGTATACATGTACCACAGTTTATTAATCCATTCGTGGATCAATCAGCTCTTGGGCTTCTTCCATGACTTAGCAATTATGAATTGGTCTGCAATAAACAATCTGGTACAGATATCTCTTATGACACAAGCCTAACCTCATAAAATTTAAAAGAATTTAAATTATTCCTTGTATTTCCTTGGACACCCATGGGGAAAAAAAAATTGAACTCAACAGAAACAGGAATCTTTATACTCGAAGTTATGGACACTAAATAAACTTAGGCTGCATAATATCTCGGTCAAACACGAAATTACAAAGGAAATCACCAAAGTTTTAGAACAAAATAATAGTGAAGGCACAAATTATCAAAACCTGTGACAAAGGCAGTCCTAAGAGGGAAATTTATAGCATTGAAAGCCTTCATTAAGAAAGCAGAAAGATGGGGGAGGAGTAAAGTAGGAGCTTAGTAAAAGCTTCCTTGCAACTGGGCATGGTGAGACTGGGAAGGGAAGACTCCAGGCACCTCTGGCTGGTCGGATATGCCCAGAAACATCCCTTTAGGAACACAGGGAGTCAGCAAGAGACTTCTGGACCCCACAAGGAGGACAAAAGCAGTTGAGGACTGGCAAGGGTTGCGTGTGTACATTTGGTTTAATCTGGCCAGCAGCTGTAAGTACAGCAGCAGTGAGATTGCAAACTGGAAGGGCCTTATCTGTGAGCTGTTGTTTTTGTTGGAGTTGGCACTCAGTTAAACTACCTTGGTAGAACTTGGGCAAGAGTGCAGAGGACTTTAACCGTTATCTAGGACCCCAGACTGAGCTGTTGAGCTGGATGGAGCTAACAGTGTTTTTGGCTGTGGGCTGCCAAGAGCCACTGTGAGAGAACTGCCCCAGCAAGCTCTGCTCTCAGGGTTGCAGAGTAAGGATTGGGAAAGAGACCTTAAGTAAATAATCTAGTGATTGAGCAGGCTAAAGGTGGGGACTGATACGCCGTACAGCTTTGACTCTCAGGCTCATAGAGTGAGACCACTTTTGTCACACTGGGTAAGTGTACATCCACTTTAGGAGTGATCCCAGCAACAAATGTTTTCCTGGGAAAGCTTCTGTTTATCCAAGGTTAGCAGTTTAAAGCGCCTTTTAAGAGGAGAGATTTAGGTTCTCCACAATGCGAGGTTTGAGAAATCATCAGAAGCCTTCAGTTTCCATCTTGTATAACTGTAGCAGACTTGTGATTAACATCTCATTACCCAGAAGATCACTCATTGCCCAGACAATAGTCAGTAAGATATATATACTGCTTTGTTTTTCATTTTTTTAAATTTCAACATTTTCCCTCTAGATTTTTCTCTTTTTTTCTTTCTTCATTTTTCTAGTTTAAATATAATTTTCCATTGTTGCCTTCTTTAACAATTAGAACTTTATTTTTGCTAGTGTTTACCTCTATTATTTGGTTTCCCCCACAATTTTATCCTGTAAAATTTTCTGTTTGCTTGTTTGGTTTGATTTATAGCATTTTGGTCTTTCCTGTCTAATTGGTGGAAGTGGGGTACTGTGTCTGAATAGGCTAGCGATGAGATGCTTACCTCAAGGGAACCACCAAACCTGGCACCCCCAGAGGTTGGGGGGTTTTAAGGTAGGTCAAAGTACCCTACTGCCCATCTATATTGCTCCTGTATCCCTCTTTCTGTGCCTCTCTTTTTTTTTGTCAATATTCCCTTTTACTCATCCCCTAAATTTCTCTTTTTTCTTTTCTTTACTTTTCTTTTTTTTTCCCTTCTTGCTCACCAATCATCTCATCTTTCTCATCCTGTAACAAAAGGACTCATCAAAACCCTTGTCCAAAGGCGTAGTAACTTAACGAGAAAGAGGAAGTGAAAGGAAAATTAGGGCAAGGAAACAGATAAAATAAAACACTCATGAGGAAGAATCAGTAGAAACATCCTGGCAACATGAAAAACCAGTCCAGAGCAACCCTCCCAAGGGACTGTGAGGTAGCTACTGCAGTGGATTCCACCTATAAAGAAATGTCAGAAATGACAGAAAGGGAATTTAGAATACACATGAAGAAATCAATGAAGGGAATGATGGAAACAATGAAGGAAACTGTTGATAAAGTGGAAAATAACCAAATTGAAATCCAAAAACAGAATCCAATAAGAGATGAATGATATGAAGAATATAGAAAGGATATAGCAGAGCTGAAGGAACTGAAGCAGTCAATCAGGGAACTTAAAGATTCAATAGAAAATATCAATAAAAGATTAGACCATGCAGAAGAAAGAATCTCAGGGGCAGAGGACAAAGCTCTTGAGATAACTCAGATAGTTAAAGAGGCCAAAAAGAATAGAGAGAAAGCAGAACATTCACTGACAGAATTATAGGACTTTACGAAGCATTCAAACATACAACTTATAGGTATCCCAGAAGGAGAAGAAGAATACCTCAGAGGAATGGAAGCCATACTAGAGAATATTATAAATGAAATGTCCCAAATATAACCAAAGTTTCTCACACACTCCTTTCAGAGGGATTGCAGACCCCTGACTACAACAGAGCCTTAGAACAAAGGCTTACCAGGCAGTGGATTGGGCCCGGGAGCTAGGGGTGTGGTCTCCTGACTCCAACTGGTCTGGTAAGCACAGGCTAACTGGACATGGACTGAGGGGGGGTGTGGCCACTGGCTCCAGCTGGGCCTTTGAGGAGAGAAGCGGACAACAGGGTGAATTGAGTCTGGTGAGTGGGAGTGTGGATCCTTGGCTCTGATTGTGCTGTTGGAGACTTTTGGATCCCTCTTTGTTGGGCAGGGTTTGCGCTGCCTGAGACAATTTGGTTGGCACCCGTGTCTGGGGCTGTATACTAAGGGATATTCTGAGGTTGACCCTTTAAGTTCTGCAGCAGAAAAGAACTGAAGTTCGGGGGCTGGGCACCACATCTATTGGCATCTCTACATAGTCAAGATTTAAATCTAGTACTGTGGTTTCTTAGGATAAGGCAGAGGTTGGCTGATATCAAAACAGAGCTAGCTTGTGCTCTCTCACCAAGTAGGTCCTCAGAGTCTCCAGCTAAATCTCTGAAAGGGACCTTTGTAAAGTTATAGGAGATAAGCCACCATTACAAAGCCTACCACTTTGGTAAGGCTTTATCTCTACTACCTGGGATCCCCAATTGAATTTCAACTTCCCAGTGCTAATAAACAAATAGTGGAAAGTAAGCATGGTGTGTACCCAACAGAAGAACTCTGGAAAAATGAATAACATCAATCCCCACCCCCAAGAAATGACAAAGAGAGATACAACTGAAGACATCATGCGTAGACAAATGGCAGCAATGTCAGAAATCAAATTCAGAATATGGAAGGCAAATAAGATAAATAGAATGGAAGAAAAGATAGAAATTGAATTCCAAAGAGTAGTTCTAAAGTTTTCTCAAGAAATTAATGAATTCAAAGCCCACATCACCAAAGATATGGACATAATTAGAAAAGAGATAACAGAGCTAAAGGAAACAAAAAAAATTAGTAGAGGACTGCCAAAATTCAGTAGAATCGGGGGGCGGAGCAAGATGGCCAAATGGAAGCAGCTTCTGGAAGAGGCTCCTATCCAAAACGAAAAATAACCTCCAGAAACTGCCCAATTAAGCTGAAAACTGGGAGCCCAGATAAGAGAGAGAAGTGATAATTGCAGGTCAACTCTGCTGAGGCAAGCTGTGACTCCAAGAAAGCAAGCTGCAGGTAGAAAATTCATGTGAAAAGAAAAATGTCTGTCCCCTCCCCCAAGAAAGCTGTGGTATTTTTGTTTTTCTGTTTCCTTTCTTCTTTCTCTTCATTTGCTCCTGCAGGTTTTCTACAGACAAGAGGTGAACTGTGGACCTCTTGTCTCACCCCACAGAAGAGTGCTGTGGGAAGTGGGGTCTGCTTCCTCAGAGTGATCCTGATGTGATTCTGAACACTCTCTTGCTAGGCAGAAAATCTGAACTAAAGTTTTCCCCACCATTCTGAACTTGCAGTACACCCTTTACCCCTTACCTGATGAACCAGAAGCCTAACCCTCGCTGAGACTGAGGGAGGAGGTTCTTGAGCAGCATCCCCTCTACACCTGCCAAAACAAGCACCCTACTGACCAAAGACTATGGAGGGCCGCAGCGAGACTCCCCTACTCTGGCCAGGGAATCCGCAGGCGACTGTGTGGCCACGTGCACCATGCCTGAAGCCCGCCAGGCTTCCACAGGCCCACCCCTGGGCAGGAACTGCACAGGTGTGTGTTCGGCCCTGCATTCTTGACTGCCCCACAGTCACAGGCTGCCTCTAGCAAGAGACTCCCCCAGTGACAACGTGGCCCTGTGCCCCAGGCCTGCTGGGCCTCTGCAGAACCGCCTTCTGCCAAGAACTCCGCTGGTGAACTGCCAGGCCTCTGCAGGCCTGCCCCCAACCAGGAACTCCCCCCACAACCACGTGATTACGAGGCTCCACAGGCCCACCCTCGGCCAGGGACTCCCCTGGTGACCACACGGGCCTGTGCCTGGTACCCACAGGATCTCTGCAGGTCCACCACTGGCCAAGAACACCCCTGGTGACGACGTGGCTCTGCACTCCACACTTGCCAGGCCTCCAAAGCCCACCCTTGACCAGGGACTCAGCCAGGGACCACCAGGCCTCCGAAGGTCCGCTCCCCTTCAGGGACCCCCCCCAAACCGATGATCTCGCAGCTGGTGTCTGGCACCCGCAGGGACTCCACAGGTCCACCACTGACCAGGGACCCTGCTGGGGACCATGTGGCCCCACGCCCCACACCCGCCAGGCCTCCTTTTATGGTAAGTGCCAAAGAAGATGAAATATTTGGCAGTTTACCTAACAAAGGATGAGAAATATCTCTATAAAGAGAACTATGAAACTTTAAGAAAAGAAATAGCTGAAAATGCTAACAAATGAAAAACATACCATGCTTATGGCTGGAAAGAATCAACATTGTTAAAATGTATATACTGCCCAAAGCAATATAAATATTTTAATGCAATTCCTATTAAAGGTCCATTGTCATATTTTAAAGATCTCAACAAAATAATACTTTGTTTTATATGGAATCAGAAAAAACCTCGAATAGCCAAGACATTATTCAGAAATAAAAACAAAACAGGAGGAATCATGCTACTAGACCTGAGACTGTACTATAAATTGACAGTGTTCAAAACAGCGTGGTATTGGCTTAAAAACAGAGAGGTAGATGTTTGCAACAGAATAGAGAACCAGGAGATGCATCCAGCTACTTACTGTTACTTGATCTTTGACAAGGCAATTAAAAACATTCAGTGGGGAAAAGATTCCCTATTTAACCAATGGTGCTGGGTAAACTGGATAGCAACCTGTAGAAGACTAAAATGACCCACACCTCTCACCATTAACTAAGACTTTCACTGGATTAAAGATTTAAACTTAAGAAATGAAATTATAAAAATTCTAGAATAAAATGGAGGGAAAACTCTTAAAGGAATTGGCTTGGGTGAATATTTTATGAGGAGGACTCCCCAATCAATTGAAGCAGTATCAAAAATACACTACTGGGACCTGATCAAACTAAAAAGCTTCTGTACAGCCAAGAACATACTAAGTATGGCAAGCAGACAGCCTTTAGAATGGGAGAAACTATTTGCAGGTTATGCCCCTAACAAAGGTTTAATAACCAGAATACACAGAGACTCAAAAGTATTAGCAAGAAAAGAATATGTGATCCTCTCTCAGGATGGAAAAGGGGATCACTGGAAGAGAAAATTCTCTAAACAAGACAGGCACATGGACTACAGACACGTGAAAAAATGCTCATTATCCTTAATCATCAGAGAAATTCAAATCAAAACTACTTTGAGATATCAGCTATCTCCAGTAATATTAGCCCACATAACAAAATCCCAAATGCAAATCAAAACTACTTTGAGATAACACCTAACTCCAGTAAGATTAGCCCACATAACAAAATCCCCAAATCCCAAAACCGTGGATGTGGAGAAAAGGGAACACTTCTACACTGCTGGTGGGAATGCACACTAATATGTTCCTTTTGGAAGGATGTTTGGAGAATACTTAGATATCTAAAAATTGACCTGCCATTCGATTCTATAACTCCTTTACTAGGCATATACCCAGAAGACCAAAAATCATATTATAACAAAGATATCTGTACCAGAATGTTCATTACAACCCAATTCAAAATTGCTGAGCCATGGAAGAAGTCCAAGTACCCCCATTGACCCACGAATGGATTAATAAATGGCGGTACATGTATACCATGGAATATTACACAGCCTTAAAGAAAGATGGAGACTTTACCTCTTTCATGTTTACATGGATGGAGCTGGAACACATTCTTCTTAGCAAACTATCTCAAGAATGGAAGAAAAAGTATCCAATGTACTCAGCCCTACTATGAAGCTAATTTATAGCTTTCATATAAGCCTATAACCTAACTATAGCACAAGAATATGGGGAAAAGGGAAATGGAGGAGACGGGAGTGGTGAGGTTGGGGTGGAGGAAGGGTAATTGGTGGGGCCACACCTATGGTGCATCTTAGAAGGTTACAGGCAAACCTTACTAAATGCACAATACAAATGTGTTCATGCAATAACTAAGAAAACTCCATGAAGGCTATGTTAATCAGTTTTATGAAAATAATTCAGATTTTATATAAAAGCAGCACATTGTACCCCTTGATTGCACTAATGTACACAGCTAAGATTTAATAATAAAAACAATTTTAAAAAGTAAGATAAAAGAAAAAAAAATCAGTAGAATCCCTCAGTAAGAGTTGACTAGGCAGAAGAAAAGCTCTCTGAAATTGAAGCAAAGTTTTTAACTTTCCCGAACACTCAAAGTGGCAGACAAATGGAGAGCAAAGACTGATCATTCCTTGAGAGAGTTGTGGAATCACTCCAAAAGATCAAAATTTAGTCTTATATAAATTCCCAAGGAGAAGAGGATGGTCCTAAAGGTGAAGATGCTCTACTCCAAGAGATTTTGGTGGATAATTTCCCAAACATTGTAAGAGATACAGAACTTCAGATAGCAGATAGTTTGAGAAACCCAGCAAGACTCAATGCAAATAAAGAATCTCCTATACACATTGTGATTAACTTTGCCAAAGTTAAGACAAAGGAGAAAATTCTGCAAGCACCCAGATGTAAGAAAAGCATCACCTGCAAATGGAGAATTATCAAAATGACTGCAAATCTCTCGGCTGCAATATTTCAAGCAAGAAGAAGATGGTCATTGACCTTCAGTGTCATAAAACAAAACAACTTCCAGCCCAGGATCTTGAATCTAGCTAAACTGAGTTTCATTTGTAATGGAGATATCAACTACTTTAATGGCATAGATATGTTGAAGAAATTTGCCATAACTAAACCACCTCTCCAGGATTTTCTCAGATGCATCATCCACAATAATGAGCGAAAGGCGCTACTTCCAAAGTAAACTCACCCAAAATTTCTTGAACAAAACCCAACTTCCACAGTGGTGAAAGGATTAATAATGTGAAATGGATATCCAAAAATCATGACACCCCAAACACAACCAACCTTACCAATTCTGTCAATTAATGTGAATGGTTTAAGTTGTCCACTAAAGAGTCACAGGCTGGCTGACTGGATACATAATCTCAGACTGGATATCTGTTGTATACAAGAATCCCACTTTACCTTAAAGGATAAAAATAGACTTAGGGTTAAGTGATGTACTTGTATAATACAGGCAAATGAAAACCAGAAAAAAAAACGGGGGTTGCAACTTTAGTAGCAGAAACAATTGGTTTTAAACCAACAAAGACAAAGAAAGGTAAGGGTGGTCACTACATATTTGTCAAGGGAAATGCCCAACATCAAGAGATTTCGATAATTAACATTTATACAAACAACCAGAATGCTCCTCAATTCATAAAGCATACCCTAATGGATATGAACAACTTGATATCTTTCTGAACTATAATAGTTGGATATTTTAACACCCTTTTGACAGTTTTTGATAGATCCTCCAAGAAGAAACTAAACAAATAAACATTAGACTTAAACCTGACCCTAGAACAAATGGAGTTTACAGACCTCTACAGAACATTTCACCCTAATAAAACTGAATATATATTCTTCTCATCAGCCCATGGGTCATCCTTCAAAATACATCATATCCTAGGACACAAGTCAGACCTCAGAAAATTTAAAAGTGTAGAAATTATTCCTTATATCTCCTAGGACTACCATGGAATAAAAATTGTACTCAACAGCAGCAGGAATCTTCATACTTAAACAAAGTTATTGAAGCTAAATAATTGTAGACTGAATGATCACTGGGTCAAAGATGAGATTAAGAAAGAAATAACAAAATTTTTGGAACATAATGATAACTAAGACACAAATTATGAAACCTGTGGTATACTGCAAAGGCAGTCCTAACAGGGAAATTTATACATTGGAAGCCTTCATCAAGAAAACAGAAAGAGAGGAAGGCAACAGCTTAATGGATCATCTCAAGCAAATGGAAAAGGAAGAACAGTGCAATCCCAAATCCAGCTGAAGAAAAGAAATAACCAAAATTAGGGCAGAATTAAATGAAATTGAAAACAAAAGAATCATTCAGAAGATCAATGAAACAAAAACTTGGTTTTTAGAAAGATTAACAAAATTGATAAACATTTGACCAACCTAAACAGAAATAGAAAAAGTAATATCTCTAATATCATCTACCCATATTGATAAGGAGAAATAACAACAAACACTTCATAAATTAAAAAAAAAATCCTTGATGATTACTACATAAATCTCTATTCACAGAAATATGAAAATCTGAAGGAAATGGACCAATACCTGGAAGCATGCCACCTTCCTAGACTCAACCAGAAAGAATTAGAAATTTTGAATAGACCTGTATTAACCACTGCAATAGCATCAACAATATGAAATTTCCCTAAAAAGAAAAGTACAATTCACATCCGAATTGTATCAGACCTTTCAAGTACCTATATTATACAACGTTTTCCATAGCATAGAAAAAGAAGGAATACTTCCCAACACATTCTATGATGCAAATATAACCCTGATCACCAAACCAAGAAAGGATCCAACAAAGAAAGAAAATTATAGAACAATAGCATTAGTGAATATCGATGCAAAAATATTCAATAAGATCTTAGCAAACAGAATTCAACAACACATCAAAAAAATTATACACCTTGATCAAGTTGGTTTTATTCCAGGGTTACAGGGTTGGTTCGACATATGCAAATCTATAAATATAATACATCACATCAATAAAAGAAAAAAAAAGACCGTATGATTCTTTGAATTGAGGCCGAAAAAGCCTTTGATAATATCCAGCATTCTTTCATGAACAGAATTCTTAAGAAAATAGGTATAGAAGGGACATTTCTTAAACAAATAGAGCCATCTACAGCAAACCTACAGCCAGTATCGTATTGAATGGTGTAAAATTGAAAACATTTCTACTCAGATCAGGAACGAGGCAAGGGTGTCTCCACTGCTATTTAAAATAGCAATGGAAGTCTTAGCCACCGCAATTAGGCAAGAGAAGTTGATCAAGCGTATCCAGGTAGGGACAGAGGAAATCAAACTCTCACTCTTTGCTGATGATATGATCCTATACATGGAAAATCCCAGGGATTCAACTTCAAAATTCAGAAGTGATCAAGGAATACTGCAGTGTCTCAGGATAACAAAATCAATTCTTACAAGTCAGTAGCTTTTTTATACACCAAAGATAATCAACCTGAAAAAACAATCAAGGACTCTATTCCTTTTACAACAGTGCCAAAGAAGATGAAATATCTGGGAATTTACCTAAAAAGAATGTGAAAGATCTCTACAAGGAGAATTATGAAACTCTGAGAAAAGAAATAGCTGAAGATATTAACAAATGGAAAAATATACCATGCTCATGGCTTGGAAGAATCAACATTGTTAAAATGTCCATACTACCCAAAACAATCTACAGATTTAATGCAATCCCTAATAAAGCACCATTGTCATACTTTAAAAGACTTGAAAAAATAGTCCTTTGTTTTGTATGGAATCAGCAAAAAACTCAAAATACAAATATATTACTCAGAAATAAGAACAAATCAACCACTACATGCAGAACACAAATGTTTTCACACAATAAATGAGGAAATCCCATGAAGGTTATGTCAAACAGGTGGATGATAATTTTTCAGATTGTATATGAAGCCCACACACTGTACCCCATGATTGACCTAATGTACACAGCTATGATTCAATTAAAAAGAAAGAGTCATGACGTTACCAGACTTTAGGCTATACTATAAATTTATAGTGATGAAAACAACATGGTACTGGCAAAGAACAGAGTGGTAGATTTATGGAACAGAATAGAGAAAGAAAGAGATGAACCCAGCTACTTATCACCATTTGATCTTCAACAAGCCTGTCAAAAATATTCAGTGGGGGAAAGACTTCCTACTTAACAAATGGTGCTGGGTGAACTGGCTGGCAACCTGTAGAAGACTAAAACTGGACTTCCACCTTCCACAATTAAGAAAAATTGATGATCACTGGATAAAAGACTTAAATTTGAGACATAAAACTATAAAAATGCTAGAGGAGAGTACAAGGAAAACACTTGAATAAATTGTCCTCAGAGAATACTTTATGAGGAGGATCCCTGGGCAATTGAAACAACACCAAAAATACGTTACTGGGGTCTGATCAAACTAAAAAGCTTTTGCACAGCAAAGAGCACAGTAAGTAAAGCAAGCAGACAACCTTCAGAATGGGAGAAGATTTTTGCAAGTTATGCTCCTGACAAAGGTCTGATAATTAGAATGTACAGAGAATTCAAAATAATCAATAAGAAAAGAATAAATGACCCCATTTCTATGTGGGCAAGAGACTTGAATAGAAACTTCTCTGATGAAGACAGGTGCATGGCCTACAAACACATGAAAAAAAATACTCATCATCCTTAATCATCAGAGAAACGCAAATCAAAATGACTTTGAGATATCATCTAACTCCAGTAAGATTAGCCCACATCACAAAATCCATAAACTACAGATATTGGCGTAGATGAGGAGTGAAGGAACACTTTTACACTGCTGGTTGGAATACAAGCTAATATGACCACTTTGGAAAGAAGCTTGGGGAATACACGAGGAACTAAAAGTAGACATACCATTCAGTCCTGCAATTCCTCTTCTAGGTATATACCCAGATGATCAAAAATCATTTTACAATAAAGACATTTGTACCAGAATATTTATTGTAGCCCAATTCATAATAGCCAAGACATGGAAACAGCCCAAGTGCCCATTGACCCATGAATGGATTAACAAATTGTGGTATATGTACACCATGCAATACTCTGCAGCCATAAAAAGATGAAGACTTCACATCTTTTATTTTTACTTGAATGGAGCTAGAACATATTCTTCTTACTAAGTTTCTCAAGAATGGAAAAAAAAGTATCCAATGTACTCAATACTCCTATGAAGCCAATATTTAATCACCTACACAGTCACATGAATGATAAAACATACATATAGTCCTGAAAGTGTGAGGGAAGGAGAGAGACAAGGCGGGGGGGGATTGGGGAGGCATGTAGGAGTAAGGGTATCTGGGGAGATCTCACCATGTGTGCTTAATGCAATGGTACATTTCAAAACTATTAAGAAAAGTGTATAATTGCCTTACTGCAACAAATAAGTAAGCGAGGTGATGGTTCTGTTAATTAATTTGTGTAAGCATTCCAAATTATATACCAAATCAGTACACTGAACCCTATAAGTGCATCAATGTACAAAGTTATGATTTAATTTTAAAAAGTTATAAGAAAAGTTGGCTCATAACTCTAAAAAATGTATGATCTAATAATCTAATAACGTCAAGAATATGGAAGAAATGTCAGAGAAAGAAAATCAAAAAGATTTTACTCTCCAAGCTTGAACAGCATATGCCATAGGCATAACCATTTATAACATCATAATCATTTTTTTAAATCCAACTTGATTGTGTGCCAATGTGACAAACTGGGAAAATGTACTGTAGCTCTACTATAACATGATGTGTATGAGTGTAATTTCCAAGATTCATTTTTGTCAATGTTTCAAACAATGTAGAGTGTAAAAGGCCTCAGTTCACACATCTTGAATAAAGTTTAATAGAAATAAAGAGAAAATAAGAAAAAAATAAAGGCTTTATAGCCATGTCCCTTAGTTTCTTGTATAGGTTGCCCTTCATTGCTACCACTGGCTTCAAATATACAACCTGTTGTTCTGTTTATCTCTGTTTTTATTTAACTTTTGATGAAAGCTAAAGGTAAAAAAGAACAAGAGGAAGAAAATCAAATTAAATTAAACAAATGCCATACAAATACTGAAAATAATTCCCCAGTATTATAATATAATTTTGACCCTAAAACAACCCCTATAAAGATGAAAGTGCTAAGGATTATTTTTATATTTAAGTAAGAAATAGCTCATGCTAAGATATTGTCTGGGGAAATATTAGTAGATTTCATCCCTTTTCTTTTTTTGAGGCAGAGTCTCACTTTGTCACCCTCGGTATCCTGCTATGGCCTCATAGCTCACAGCGACCTCAAACTCCTGTGCTTAAGCTATTCTTTTGCCTCAGCCTCCTGAGTAGCTGGGACTACAGGCATCAGCCACAATACCTGACTATTTTTAGAGATGAGATCTTGCTCTGGCTAAGGCTGGACTGAACCTGTGAGCTCAGGCAATCTGCCTTCCTTGGTCTCAAACGTGCTGGGATTACAGGCGTGAACCACTGTGCCCGGCTAGAAGGCAAAGTTTTAATATGATATACTGCTAAATTAAGACAAAATCAATTTATTTGAAAATTTAGTTCTTTCACTATGGTATAAAAACCTAGAAAAATTACAATGAAAACACTAACATGGGAGCACCCATAACTCAGTGGTTAGGTCACCGGCCACATGCTCCAGGGCTGGTGGATTTGAACCTGACCTGGGCCTGCTATACAAACAAACAAAAAAATATCTGGGCATCATGGTGAGCACTTATAGTCCCACCTACTAGGGAGGCTGAGGCAAGAGAATTTCTTAAGCCCAAGAGTTTAAGGTTGCTGTGAGCTATGATGCCACCCCACTCCATTGAGGGTGAAAAAGCGTGACTCTGCCTCAATTAAAAAAAAAAAAAAAGCAAGAAAAAAGAAAACACTAATATGAACGCTGGTGCTCTTTTATTGGTTAGCTTTACCAGTATTGGTAGGAAAAAAAGTTTTCTTAAACACAGAGCCTTTGGTCTTTAAAAGGTGTCAAAGATAAACATGAACACTAAAGTTATAGATATATTTCAATCAGAAAGATGTCCATAAAGTTCATGTGCAATTTCAAATATTAAATTTCATAAAATATTAAATTGCACTTGAACTTTCTCCTTTTCAATAGAGAAAATAATACAACATGAGACAAACTCAACTTTGCTTTGCACTGAAGTGACTGAGCATTTTCACAAAAAGCTGTACACTTCTTAAAGTGACAAGGACAGATTTTAATTAGAAATATATGACTGCAATAAGAAAAACTGTCTATCATAAACTTAGCTCAACTTCAGTTTTACAGAGGTTATTTGCAATACACTTTAAAGGAATGAAGAAATAAAGAAGTGGGTAAGTGGGGGCTCTGTAGTGTTAGAGAAGAAAAAATGTGAAACTCATCTGAGTTTTCTAACCAACACTTTGGGAAGTTAGTTTCTTACCCTTCCACAAAGACTGAGAGACTTGGGGCACTATATTTAAGTGTTAGACAGATGATAGATAGATAGATAGATAGATAGATAGATAGATAGATAGATAGATAGATAGATAGATAGATAAACAGAAAACTCCTCTAGCATTCTTGAGTTTTCTCAAGTAGACTCTTTAAGGGGAGGCTAGGGTAATCCTAGGGATGTGACTTTATGATTGCACCAATGTACAGAATTATGATTCAATAAAATTATAAAAAAATACATGATTCTGCAATAAAACAGTCAGTAGAGTATTTGGAAAAAAAAAGAAAATACTATGCATTAATGCTTGTTAAAATATTTATAGGGAAAGGTTGAGAGCTTGTGAGTAAAGGTATCTAGAGGAGCCTGGCTAAATTTTGGTCAAGGAGAAAATATTTATCAGAGGGCTTGTTGGTCAGTTGTTTCACATAAATAACCTCAGCATAAGCAACTATTTTAATTGGTAAACTACTTTAAATAAATGGTATGCCTTGTTCCACAGCTCTTATTATAATCCAAGTTGTAATAAGCGCTAGAAAACATAAAATGTGTAAGGGGAGAAAGAGAGACTTGTCAAGGGATGGTCAACAGTACTAAACTTAATCGAATGACATTGGAAGTTAGGGAGTTGGAGACTCCTCTGGGAAGATCTGGTGGAAATTTATCCCATTCATTGGAAGAGCACATATCAAAGATCTGAGACAGGTGTGTGCTTGATATTTAGAGAATAAAGTGACCTAAGTAGGTGAAATAAAATGAGCAAAGGGGAGAGTATCATGACATAGAGTTAGCAGGCAATAAACAGCCAGATCAAAGAAGGCTTTCTTTGTAGACTTGTGCCATGTGTGTCAAATGAAACAAATCCTGCTACTTAGTCAATACTGAATTTTCATTATTATCTGAGGTGATCATTATGAGGAAGCACATCATTCCACAGGATGGAGCAATGTGAAACTTTATCCAGCACCAGATAGCAAAAAAATCAACCTACTCAAATTCTCTCTCTTAGAATGGTGAATCAGGAACCCAGGTATATTAATCTACTGTGCTATATGTATTATGAATCATAATGAGCTATATTTGTTACCCTCACTCTCTAGGAAGCTTAGTATTAGAGTTTATTAAACCCAGAGTGACCAGATGGAGTACCCCTGCTCAATTTCTGTATACCTTAATAGACTTTTTCTCACAAAAGGTAATTTAGGCATGCATGTGTCCTCTTTGCAATTTTTTAGATGATCTAATGCAGGCCATCTTGTACGATCTAGCAGTCTTCCATTCTTTGTTTTTGTGTGTTCACTTTTCTGCTACTAAGTTAGAATAAAATTACTGGGTCAAAGATGTTTAGTTTCCTTATGTTTGTATAGCATACATAGTGTTCTGATTAGTCAGCTGCATAAGCCTCAGGAAACTACCTATTTAAGGATCTTCTGGATAATCAAGTAGATCATAAAAAATAGATGAGTGGTTAATTACCTTAGAAGTCTCTCCAGATGATGGCTATCAAATGGCCTAAGTAAGTCAAGTTATAATAGGTAGGAAAGTATTTTTGTATAGGCCAGAGACAGCCTTATGAAAGTATTTCAAGGAAGAAATGTGTTAACAAGTATCATAGTTAGAATTTTTAAATTATTATTTTTTTAGTTTTTAGAAATGTTCTTCTAAAATGACTAAAACATAGTACTATTTTCCAATAAGAAGTGGTTTGTTTTTTGAGAAAGAGTCTTACTATGTCATTCTTGGTAGAGTGCTGTGGCATCACAGCTCACAGCAACCTCAAACTCTTGGACTTAAGCAATTCTCTTGCCTCAGCCTCCCAAGTAGCTAGGACTATAGGAACCTGCCACAATGCCCGGATATTTTGTGTTGCAGTTGGCCTGGGCTGGATTTGAACCCACCAGCTCCAGTGTATGTGGCTGATGCCCTAGCTGCTGATCTAAAGGCACTGAGCCCATAATAAGTGATTTTAATGTGAGAAAGAATATGTGCATCTACAAGCCTGGCAATAGAATTTGATTCTTAATATTTTAAAGTTAATAGTTCAATAGTAATTTTTTTTCTCTCTTGACTCTAAATTTTATCACCAATTTGCTATGATTTCTCTGTGCATTTCTTGTTATTCTGAAGTGTTTTTAAATCCTTTCTAACCATGCACACAAAAGTAGTCTAAATAATTCCACATTTTTTGTTTTTGGTAGAGATAGAGTCTCACTTTTCACCCTGGTAGAGTGCCGTGGCATCACAGCAACCTCCAACATCTGGGCTTAGGGGATTCTCTTGCCTCAACCTCCCGAGTAGCTGGGACTACAGGCGCCCGCCACAACACCCAGCTATTTTTCTGTTTTTTGCAGTTCAGCTGAGGCTGGGTTTAAACCGACCACCTTCGGTTTATGGGGCCGGCACTCTACTCAATGAGTCACAGACACCGCCCAATAATAACATATTGTTAATCACTATAAGAAACAGAAAACAACACATCCTAAATATACAATAGGACAATTTTAAAGTAAATTTTCGTATGTATACTTGATATAATATCATAGTGTAATGCTGAAGAAAAGTTAATATTAAGTTAAGAAATTTGAAAAGAAGGTAAGATAAAATCATAATTATGCAAAAACCTATTAAGTACTTAAAAGAATGGAAGTCAATACAATGGAAGTAAATTTAATATTAATGGTGATCATGTTAGTGCAACTATGAGTATATGTTTTTCATTCCTCTATAATTATTTATTTTTTAAATTTTATATAACTAGTATACATTACTTTTATAATAGAAAGGAACAAATTTTTAATGAACAACTAATATTTCCAAAGTCACTTTTCTTCCTAAGGACAATAATTTTTATGTTTTTTTTTTTTTTTTTTTTTTGTAGAGACAGAATTTTCACTTTATTGCCCATGGTAGAGTGCTGTGGTGTCACGGCTCACAGCATCCTCCAACTCCTGGGCTTAGGCAATTCCCTTACCTCAGCCTCCCGAGTAGCTGGGACTATAGGTGCCCGCCACAATGCCCAGTTATTTTTTTGTTGCAGTTTGGCCAGGGCGGGTTTGAATCTTTGAACCTGACACCCTCGGTTTATGGGGCCAGTGCCCTGCCCACTGAGCCACAATCACTGCCCAGCACAATAATTTTTAATATGACACTCCAGGTCATGTATTAGGGCATTCCCATTAGTGGTCATTCCTTGATTCCCTAGGATTATACATGAAACTATAGGAACAAGAAATCAGACTTAATATCTAAACTACAAACACGTGCATGCACACATACCTACACATCCTTGAGAATCATAATTTATTTCATTTTCTTTAAATTGAACAACAAAAAATGAAGTCTTATTAATTGAAAGATTTGGCAGTTTGTGCCTGTTTAATATAGTATTTTATCATCCTATATTTTGTTTAAAGTAAATATAGGAATCTACATATATATATATATTATAATAGATATATTTAACACAATTTTTATCTCTTCTAGTTGAGAATATCTAGTATTTCAAAGGTTGTTACCTTTACTTGCAGGAAGAGAGCACATGTTTAAGCCTTCTCCAATTTCTTTTGAGTTAATTAAAGTTCTAGGCAACTCACTCTTTTTGTAAAGAAATTTTTGTTGCAACACAGTCACACCTACATGTTTAGGTATTATCTATGGTTGCTTTCATGCTATCAGCAAAGAGTAGAACAAATATTATAGAAAAACTATGACCCATAAGTGGATGGAAAATTACTAAGAGGACACCTAGCAGGTAGAGGTAATTCTTGCTAAACCAAGTCAACAGGATTCTTTCTGATAGTAGACAGAGTGATAGCCCCTAAGGGTGAAGGATGAGGAATTAGATCAGATTTGAGAGTGACCAGATACCAAGGGTGAGAGATTCTCCCTAAACAAACTTAGTAGGATCCTTATTACAACTATACAAATAAGCTGAAGACAAGGATCAAGGATGAAGCCTAGTCAAAAAATACTGTTAAGAGGAGCCTGTCTAAAGTTTCGTCAAAGACAGAGTCTGCCATAATTCTTCCATTAATTTAGAAAAGCTGGTGAGTCAATTTTTGATTCCTACAATCCTGAGTATATTGTCTGAAGCTGAATCGGAATTTCAGGCTACTTTGTTTGAAAGATACATCCTGGGCTGGACGTCATTCTTGGCTTCTTGTTTTGGGTGGAGAGTCACTCACTTATTTTTTTTTTTTATTTAAAACTAAAATTATTTTTTAAAATTACTTCTATAATTTTTTTTCCTTGCTTCTTATGACACCTCTTTGTTCTCTCTATTGACCTTGATTCTCCCATGGGAACTTTTCAATCAATTTAAACTTCTCTTCTTAGACCTCTGTATACTATATATTCTACCTCCATGCTCTGTCCACTTCCTTCTTGGCATGATTTTATTAAGAATAATTTGAAACTCTACTGGCTTCTTTGGGAAATTTAAATCTCCTCAAACTTGCGCCTCTATGTCCTCTCCCTTCAAATGACCTCTGTTTATACTTCCTCCTTTGATCACCCTCAATCTTCTTTTCAGTTCCCTTGAATTATTCAACATGCCCCGCTGAACTCCTGCCTACTCCTCTTCACCTTTCTGTCCTCGGCTGCATGAATTTTCCCTTCCCATTCCAGTTCCAAAATTCCCTGTAGTCACTTGAAATTTAGGTCTCTTGTTTAACAATGGAAAGGGACTCTGGGATCTCAAAAACAACTACATATCAGAGCAAAAGTAAATTTTAAAATTTCTTCCATGTATATTGGTACAAAACAATATTACTGAGAAAGTAATTTGTTTCATCTTCCAGGAACACTATTCAGATAGGATTTGAAGTGGAGCAAAAGCGAGGCTATTATTTTATGTAAATCAGTGAGTTTAGCATAAATGTGTTTATCAGACTCATTGCTAAAGTTTATAGTATATAAGCTATGGTCTCCATTCACATCTGCTTATGTGTGTATGCACATTATGTACATAGAGTATTTATGTCTCCAGATAGATTTACCAATTTAATTCATAAAATTGTATAAGGAAAGTCTATTCTGATTGGCTTAGATAGAAATGAGCATCTACATAAATAAATATTTCTTAAACTTCCGAAAATATAGAAATTATCACAAATATTTTTCAAGTTCATGTAATGAAGGCAAATATCGATAAATAAGACAACTGGTGTCATTGGTTTAATAAGCATGAGTATGAAAGAGCAAGAGTAACTCCATTTTGTAACAAACTGCCCACTTTTGGTCTATCAAGGCCAAGCAGAGTGCTCACCCTGCCCTCAAGATAGCAGCCGCCCGTTTTCAGTCTATCAAGGCCAAGCAGGGTGCTCACCCACCTTCAAGACAGCAGCCTGAGCAGAAAAACAACTGTCTGATACAAACCCAACTAATAGGTGTAAAAAGTATCTAAAGTAGCCAATCATACTTGCCACAGCCTGGAAATCCCCTACCCCACTAGTAACCGCAATAAAACCCCCAGCAACCCAGGAGTCGGGATCCTCAGCACATGCCTGCTGTGATGGGTAAACTGAGGGCCCGAGCTTGAGCTTGAATAAAGCCTCTTTCTTTTGCATTGAGTTTGTCTCCCTGTGGTCTTTAGTGATTATGTGATCTGGGCACAACATTTGGGGGCTCGTCCTTAGATCCCCAACACCCCAAGGACCTGACTCAAAGGGTCGGTAAGTGTCTATTCCTTGTGTCATGTGTCAAGTGTCGGGTGTTTCCTGTCAACTTGTCTTAGTGTTTTAGGTAACGGGCTCGGTCCTCAGTCAGACTGGAGTGCCTTGACGTCAAATCCCAAAATCTGAAGAGCTGGCAGGAGGTTAAGGCAGACGCGCTGGGAGCCAGTTGGCCAGGGGTAGCGGAAGACATTCCGGATCCTCTGGTAAGGGATTTGACCCCTCTGGATTGGGAAGTGGAATCCCCAAGAGGAGTGGACTCAATCCCTCTGGTATTTTTAGGCAGACGTGGTGGGTCACTCCTGCGAAATGGTGTGAGGCCATCGTCCTACTTTCAGTTTTTCCTTCAGACGTGGAATCCCAGAGGGCTGAATTTTTGTGTGAGCTGTGGATTGTGTGCCCTTGCTGTGTTGATATGGCTATCTGTGATGGGGCAACTTTGACGAATAATATGGGACAGACTCAGACAACCCCCCAACTCTCTTTCTAGACCATTTCAAAGGCAGGGCCCAAAATGTAGGCCTCATGGTCAAGAGAAACAAGCTAACCTTTTTTCATAGGAATGAGTGGCCAACCTTCAATGTAGGGTGGCCCCTAGAAGGGACATTCCACCTCCCAATTATTTTTCAGGTTAAGGACATTGTGTACTGTCCATGGACTGGCCACCCTGACCAGGTCCCATACATAATCACCTGGCAAGACTTAGTAGAAGACCCTCCTGCCTGGCTGAAAACTATCTTGCCATTGGGACAGGAAATCTCAGATGCTATTCTCACAGTTCATGAGAAGGAACTTCCCAGGAAACTCCCCAAGGAACTCCCCAAATCTTCCACACCGCTTTACCCTGTTTTACAGGACAGGATGAATCAGAAGTCTCTATGGCCCCCTCCGTACTGCCCTCCTGTTAAACCATCGCAGGTAGGGCAGCCCCGCCCAGGAGAAGCAGAGGCTGCAGGAGGAGTGGTGAGAAGCTCACCCTACAACAGACATAGAGCTCAACGGGAGCAGCCGTCACAGAGTTGACAAGTTGCTGACTCCACAGCTTTGCCCCTCTGGGCTATAGCCCCTCCCAATGAAGATGGGGATCAGCCACTCTATTATTGGCCTTTTCCCACTAGTGACCTGTATAATTGGAAAATGCAAAATCCCAAGTTTTCAGAGAAACCCACAGCCCTTATTGATCTCTTAGATTCTATCCTTTTTTACTCATCAGCCTACTTGGAATGACTGTCAGCAGCTGCTGCAAGTATTGTTTACCACTGAAGAAAGGGAGAGGATTGACACAGAGGCCCAAAAATCCGTTCAAGGCAACGATGGGATTCCTACCACAAATCAGGCTTTAATAGATAGAACATTCCCATTGACTCGCCCAAATTGGGACTTCAACACCCTGAAGGTAAGAAAGGCTCCGGGTCTACCGCCAGACTCTAATAGGGGGGCTCCGGAAGGTGGCTTGGAAGCCAACCAATTTGGCTAAGGTAGAGAATGTCCAGCAAGAAAAAACTGAATCCCCAGCAGCCTTCTTAAAGAGGATCATGGAAGCATTTCGTACTTATACACCCATAGACCCAGAGGCAGAGGAAAATAAAGCTGCCATTATAATGGCTTTTGTAAATCAATTAGCTTCTGATATTAAAATAAAGCTCCAAAGAATAGACAAATTAGCTGAAAAATCTCTACAAGACCCGCTGCAGTGGCTGAAAGAGTCTATAACAATAGAGAAACCCTGGAAAAGAGAGAAACTCAGGCTCATCAAAAACAAACTCAGGACCTCACCAAAATCCTACTCACCTCTACAGCAAATTCCCCTGAGGGGAGGGAGCACTGACTGAGAAGACTGGCTGCTGGTGGAGGTTAGGAGCCACCCCGGGGAGATCACCCAAGGCTGTGGAAAGACAAGTGAATATTGGGCTAGAGAATGCCCTAAAAGGCGAGGTAACAATCCCTCTCCCCGCAACAAGACCCATGTTTTAGAATTGGGAGAATTAAGTGATTTAAAAGGTCAGGGTTCAGAGCCCCTCCCTGAACCCAGGGTAACCCTCAGAGTGGAGGGGACTCCAGTAGACTTTACGGTAAACACAGGCACCCAACACTTGGTCCTAATCCAGGATCAGGGAAAAATGGAAGCTAAAAAATCCTGTGTGCAAGGAGCTACTAGTATGAAGCAATACTCATGGACTACCAGAAGAAGTGTAGGCTTGGGCAGGGCTATGTATCCCCCATGCCTTCATAGTTATTCCAGACTGTCTGTACCCCTTGCTAGGCTGAGACTTTCTGACCAAAATAGAGGTGCAAATCTCATTCAAACAAGAGGGGGCCCAAAGTCACAAACAGCCAAGGGCACCCTATCCAAGTGCTGACTATTCGCCTAACGGATGAGTATAGCCTCCACCAGCAACCTCATCAGTTCTCTTCAGAAATATCCGCCTGGCTATGCTCACTCCTGTCCACGTGGACAGAAACAGGAGAGATAAAAATGGCAGCCCATGCCCCACCCCCCGTTGTGGTGGAACTCAAGTCCAGGGCAGAACCTGTATGGGTAAAACAATACCTTATGGCCCCAGAGGCAAAACAAGGCATCCTTCCACATTACCAAGACAAGTTAGAGAATTCCTGGAGACAGCTAGGTTTTGCTGACTATGGATCCCTGGCATCACTGAAATAGCTAAACCTTTGTAAGAGTCCACCAAAGAAACTCTGCCCTTCCTCTGGACAGAAGATAGTGAGCAAGCTTTTCAGAAATTAAAAACTGCTCTCCTGTCAGCTGCCTCACTGAAACTCCCAGATATAATTAAGCCCTTCTGTCTCTATGTAGACGAGCATAAGAGAGTAGCCAAGGGAGTGCTAACTCAGACTTTGGGACCATGGAACAGTCCAGTAGCATACCTGTCCAAGAAACTAGACCCAGTAGCGGCTGGATGGCCCCCTTGTCTCCACATCATAGCTGCCACCTCCTTGTTAATTAAATATTGCAGATACACTTACCTTAGAGCAAGAATTATTGGTAACCATCCCCCATGCCATTGAGGGGGTACTAAAACAGACCCCAGATTGGTGGATAAGCAACGTCTGGCTGGCCCATTACCAAGGCTGACTGCTCAACCCTCCCTGAATCCAGTTCCAACCTAGCAATGCCCTTAACCTCACTACTCTGCTACCAAACTTAAACACAGACAAGTCTCTCTGTGACTGCAGTGAAATACTCACTCAAATCCGTGGCATCCAGCAGGACCTGACCAACGAGCCACTACCAGATGGCAAGGAAACCTGGTACACAGACGACAGTACTTTTATTTTTTTTTTAATAATTTTATTGAATCATAATTATGTACATTGGTGCAATCACAGGGCACGATTCATATACATTCAGAAATATTTTGATCATACTGTTACAGATATCCTTCATGGCATTTCCTTGATCACTATA